>JANFCV010000611.1:0-41028 GCA_024500475.1 Phthorimaea operculella
TGTGAGAAAATGAGTTGCAGTGGGTAAAACCGCTAGCGGGCCGCTAGTTTTTATATTGAAACGGTTTGACAGACGCAACCGCTAGCGCTGCGTTGCAACTGTGCGTTGACGAATACGCCTGTTATAACGTTTTGTACGGGAATAAGGAAAAAAAATCGTATTGTCCTTCTAACGCAAGCTACACAGCGAAATAGCGCATCAACGGATGTCATGTCTGATCCCCACCTAAGGGAAAAAATGGCGGTTGTTAAAAACAATAATTAAAGACTTATGACGGACAGAGTTGACGTGATAATGATAAAGTACAGTGACAGTAATAAGTGGTATTAACTGAGTTATGCTTGCTTCGGTGAGCATGTTGCTAAGGCATATTAGACACTATTCTAGGGTTTTAATATGCATATTTTATTAGGTTCAAGTTCCACAGAATAGACGCGCGATGCGACGCACAGCATGACATCTGTCAGCCAAGAGATCGTGAGCCTTCTTCTTCACTTCTGTTCCATACATTTTATATGGAGATGGTTTTATCTTCGACAATCACTTGTTTGACAGATGACATCTAAGGTCTCACTTATTCTATGGAGCTTGCGCCTTAGATCTAAAATTATGATTCCACAGCCACAGCAGTCCAAGTTTGTATTCTTCTTCTTCAACCGGGAGTCGGGACGTACTGTTCCGAAGCACGGAACCATCTTGCTTTTCGGACTATCAGGTAGTTCAGCCTGCAATGTGTCCTAACCTAACCAAACAGGGAACAAATTCACAAAGTAGTTAATTTATTAACTTTGTGAATGACCCTATCGGAAATGGAACCCGGAACCTTCTGCGTCGGAGGCAGTCGTACTAAACACTGCACCACATCGGCTTTCGTAGTTTGGATTTAGTTTCGTTCTGTTAGTATACCTTTTTCTAGAAAACAAAAAGTTTGTTACAGACACCCTATATAAAGTTAGAAAGCTATAACCTGTATCGTTTTATCTTTATAGCTTAATCGCAGATCGAAAGAAATAAATCCACCATTTTAATGCTGGAAGGGCAGGCAATATCGATCGATGCTACAATATCGATTACTTAGATATCGATTTCTATGATAAAACGGGGAATATTTTATCTATAATAGTGTAGGGAAAAAGGCTATTTTGTTAAAATACGCTTTAATTAATGGTAAATTGCTCGCAATAGCGACATTAATTTTATAATCTTGAGAGTTTAAACGATGGTGCAACTTCCTCTAGCGTTTTTTCCATTTCTATTAAAGCTAGGTAAGAACTTTTATATTACTATTTCCCAATACTATTTACGGCATCCTTTATCGATACTAAACCTACGCTGAAGCTATGGCACGCATTTAAATTAGCACCCTGTATGTGTGTTTGTAAGAACTTTTAAAGGTTTAAGATATTATGAAATTATGTTTAAAATTAAAAGTTCGAATCCATAAGAAGAGTAAAGTCCATTCGCAATCATAGTGATATCATATCATGAAATGACATGACCAGCCTAAGCGGGAGGCCAAGTTACGCTGGTGGCAATATTTTGTTTGGCACGTTCATGATACTATGATTTTAAATGGACTATACCCTACTCTACATATAAACACATCGCGCCATGTTAGACAAATGGAAGAAGCCAACTACAGTCAAGGAAGATTCTATTTAATCGACATAGAGTCACAAATTAGGGAAACGGCGCGCAGGGTGCCTTAACAGATAGCTCACCCAGTACTAGCGTCGATTTTAACACTTACTGACTTTAACTGGAAATAACTGGAATCTTCCTTGTGATGCCGGCTTAGAATAGCATCACCCCAATTCTACCCGTGGGTGTTGTAAAAAGCGACAATTAACGACGACGAAGGGATAATTATCCAGGGAATGGGCAGCAGTGTTCCCTGTGAATTAAACATCTTGCACTGCGCTCGCCAATCCGCCTGCCAAGCGTGGTGAGTATGGCAATACCCCCCCAATACGGGGGAGGCCCATGTCCAGCAGTGGACTGATGTGGCTGTAAAGGTAAAGGTAACTGGAATCTAAGAGGAACCCAAGGCACCTAAATAAGAAGATGGTTGCCACGAACGTCATATTCTTGGACAAGACAACTTGGACAAAAATTGGTTCAGAATCATATTATGATTCGATATGATATATATACGATATGAATAGAAATATTAATAATTCCTTGAGATTTTTGACACAAGTGACAAATGCGACAATCGGGTCCTAAATATGGTCGAGTGATCCTTCTGTAAACTCTCTACTTCGTGCATGAGTCCCCTTTTTTAGGACACCCGAGGGTAAAAAATGGGGTGATTCTATTATACCTACGCCATTATCACGCGGCTAAGAAAAGTGACGTGATTTTATGCAACTTTTGCGTAAGTACAAGCTACCCTGAGGTGTCATTGACCCATCTTCCTAGTAGTGGTAGTGGCAGCAAAACCAGCCAGCTCTCGTTGAGGTAATGCCAGCAAAAACTCATTATAATTACTTAGGGGGTGGCGGTATATTACGCGAGAAGATTTCAGCTGTCTTTGATAAACAGGGGTAACAATATTATTGTGTCGACTCATCTTAATAAACCACCTGCCTTAAACTTTTGCGGTCACACAAAATGCCTCAAAATAGTAAAAACGGAGTTCATTCATTACGCTGAACAGCTGTTATTTTTGAATTGTCCGCTTTGTGCGTTGGGTTGAAGTACCTATCGTATAATTTAAGACAAACCATATCGCGGTAAGAACCCCGTTTTTATGACGATTTCCCTGTCTTTAAAGGGCGAGATACACAAAGTTTTACGAACACGTTCGCACGTTGCGCGATGCGCAGCGCTAGCGGATGCGTATGCGAGACCGTTTGACACAAGTGAAAACAAAATTTAAATATTGAAATACCCACGACAGTTTACTGCAGCGCCCCTTGATGAGTTGTTTACGTAACACTTAGCGAAGAACATTCCTTAGTCAAATATTCATCTATCACTGAAAACCGCATCAAAATTAGACCAGTGGTTTTTGAGACAATTGGTAAAATTGGTTTGCAAAAACAAATGTTTACTGCAGCGCCCCCTAGCGAGTTTTCGCGTATCAAAAGTTATTAGAAATATTTAGAATACCTAGTTTAGGAAAGAGAAGGCAGCAATCGGATGCTGTAGTTTTATTTAATATATGTAATTCAAGATACAACTGTCCTGAATTAGTATCTCAAATATATTTCAGAACACCTGTCCGTCGAACGCGTTCAACCATACTGTTCGCCACCACGGTATGCGCCACTAACGCTGGGGAACGTGCTCCGCTACATAGGATATGCAAGGACTTTAACAAGGATCTGTCCTCGGTAGACCTGTATGGAAATTCAATGACTGCGTTCAAACGCAGACTTTCTGAGTTATTGGGTAGTGTGGTGTCTTAGATCCTGCTGGTTCTCAAAATCTATTTTCAAATAGGGTTCTGTTTTCTTATTGTTTTGAACTTTCTGTTTTAATTTTATTCGTTTAAATTAAATACCTTTGATGTGATTGCAAAGAAGTTAGGCACGCGTATAGACAGTGTTTAAATGATTTTTTTTCATTCGATTTGACGTTGTCAAGCGACTTAAACCATGTTTAACTTCTTTTTAAAGTAACACGATTACTGTTTTTTTTTGTTTATTGTATAGCTGTTGTTTCTAAATTAATTTTGGTATTCCTGCTGTATTATTTTTCTAAATTACATGTTTTGAATTTTCAAACGCCTAGTAGCTAAAAAGTAAAACAATCTATGTCTTGGTGAGAATGTTGTAGAATGTAAGCTTATTTTTCTAATATTTACCTACACTAATGTATTTATTAAGTAAGTTTGCATTTGTTTATTCTCCAATAAACTAAAATAAGTAATACCTATCTAAAAACATGCACCACTGAAATAAAAATCCATCACTGAAAACCGCATCAAAATCGGACTAGTAGTTTGGGAGATATTTGGTAACATAGGTTTGCACGCATAAACACACTTTCTCTCACCCCAAACGCATATACCGTCTCCGTTTCGTCAAGGGTTATAAACCGTATGAAAATAAGGGAACATCTTTTTAATCATGCGATTGGGTTGCGAAAAAATAACGCACAATCGGACGTTACGCGTCTTTTTCGCCTCAACGCAAAGGCTCACGCAATACATGAACGGCCCTCACTAGATCCAGCCCTAGGCCAGTGTGTGGTAGTTCGATCGGTCGGTTATAGCTTGTAGCGTCAGCAAAAAATAATGATAGCAAAAAAACTAGTAGTGTATAAGAGTAGGCGTTGTCAGCCTGATGAGCTTTTAAAGTCGGTTAATTTTTGAGTCATAATCATTAATCAGAGCAACGGAAAAACTGGTTCAATTGTAAAAGACCTTCGGGACGCTTTGAAAATAGGTAATTTAAAAGCGAGCTATATTAAGTATTCTTTGCTTATAGGTAAATACTTTAGTAGATAGGTACTTTTCGCGATTAGCAGATGGCTAAGTAATACATATACCTAATAATGATATGAAATATCCTTAAAAATTATAACAATAAACTTTGATCATAAAAAAATATCTTCACACAACAACACACGTCAACAAAATTTAGGATCATTTTCTTTAAAATTATATTTCAACACAACAAAAACGAAAAAAAATATACGCTACACATCTCACGCACGGGTATGATTGAAAAATTACAAAAGTACAAAATTGCTTTGCGTCGGGATTCGAATCGGCTACCCTAACAAAATATGGGGCTATTTTTTTGTCAGTATGTATACTGCAGGGTGATTCTACTCATGATTATGAACAACTTATACTACAAGCGAAAAACCGAAAAGAAAACGACTTTTCTCATGAACTGAATTCGTGCTTATTTTCAAGATATTGAAGATGGTTTTACAGTGAAAGTTGCCTTTTTTTATAATTATGTCATGAGTACATCTGTATACCATATCACGCGGTTTTATCTCTTGCGGGGTAGGCAGATCGCTACGTCCGTAAAAATCCGGTCACTATTTCCACGTCTGACAAATAATTGAGTACATTTCAGAAAAATTGTGTATCACAGTGACAGGTTGTCAGCCTGTCGTCTAAAATTGTATAACACATTATTATTAAACCGTTTATTGTACACAAGAAAACACATAGGACAAATACATTAGGAACAATTTGCAGCAGGTCTACTTATTTCTAAAAAGAAATCTTTTTCAGTAGACCCAGGTTAGTGTGATGGCATTTAACTCTCGAGTCCCTTAGTTGCCTCTTACATCACCCTTCGGAAGTAAATGAAACAGCCCTCATTCGTGTTTCGAAGATGACCCCATTGTAAAAAACTCTACACCAGGATTCATCGGGTAGTTTTTTTTTTATAAACAATGGGTAAGCAATTGTCCGCAATCTCACCTGATGTTAAGTGACGATGCAGACGATGATGGAACATGCTCGCCCAGATAATGCCTATTCACTCTCGCCTTAAAAGACCCAGGTTATAACGTTCCGGAAACAGTTGGACGACTTGGTGTCCCACACGAAGACATCGAGTTAATTCGTCCATAACATGACTAGAATCACCCAGCAAAAATTGCGTAGTGACTAAAAAACACCCTGTATAACACACAGTAATCTGTCTGGGCTACTGTAATGCATAACATTATAGTTGACCTTTCCTACCATCGCGAAAAGATAAGTGGCGGTGTCTATTTTCTCTTCATATCACTATCATACACACAGCGGCAAAGTTTGGTGTCAGATTTTATAAAAAGAGATTTTTTATTGTATGTGATTGATCTGTAAAGCTTCTGTGCTGATTTAAAAACTCAGTTTTTAGCAAGTTACCTCTTCTTGAGTACAACAAGTAAGTATGTGTTTATGGTTTCGAGCCTGAGCCTTGTACTGAGATCCTTGCTCCAATTTTTGTGGGGAACAATTAAGTAGTTTTTTTCACTTTATCATTACTGTCCGATTCATATTCTTCGGTGCTTTAGAGGATTTCGGCGATCTGTCGTGTGAAATGTCCAGGATATTTTATATTTTTAGATGCAGCCGATATACAGGGTATTTGGCAGACATTTTGATTCAAATGCCTATATCTCAGCCGAAATTCGTTCAATCTCAAAGTTGTTTAGACAAAAGTACTTGTATGTGCACTCTCTAATAACAACAGTGCCAAAAATTGAATTTTCAAAAGAAAAGTCGTTTTTTTTATACTGGGATTTTTGTCAATATTTTTTATGGCATTCCTAATCGATACTTAACCTACCCTGAAGCTATGTCATGCATTTAAATTAACATCCTGTATAATCACGTCAAAAATCTGCCAGTTATACAAAATTAGTAACTTTGACTCTACCATCACTATAACAATTTTTGAACACGTTCCTCTAACCTTGCCGCCGTGTGTATCGTGGTGCACCATCAGTCTGTTTGCTCAGCTACCTGACTTGTTGCTTTTTGTTATGGTGGTAGAGATGGGAACACTATCGACATCGATACAAAAATATAGACAAAACATACTTTTATTTCTCTATGGACAGAAACAATACAGATTAATTTACAAAACAAAAATTTCACATGACGGGGATTTTTGTGTTGTGCCGTTTATCAGATGTTGTCATGTTGCGTTTCAGCATGCTCATCCAATGATTTCACCTAAATTATCTTCGATGCATGGAATAACACTATTTAAAACTTTAGATCACTTCTTTTTCTGTCGTTAGAGATGCCAAGTTGACAATAATGAACATGGACAGAGTTTTCAACCTAAGGAGATATTATTATTTCCTGCTCGATTCATTTCTAATATCGATATCAAATTTCTGTTTCACATCTCTAGCAAGTTTTATGACTGTTTTGAAATTGAGTTGAATTTTTAATACAGCTCCAGATATGCAAACCCAGCCTTGTACCTATTTGTAGTCATAAAAAAAATGTTTCATTTTCTGGATAGGTATGGCAGGTGTATGAACGCTGGGAGTAAAGTAATTTCGAATTGATTTTCTTTTTTTTCTGCTGTATAATGGTTTACAAATTATACCTACCTATCCAGTAGCATTTAAAAGCATTTTGCCATGTGATACTGGCTTACCATCGCATCACCCCATATTTTTGCTGTGGGTGTCGTAAAAAGCGACTAAGGGATGAAAGTTTATCTGTGTATTGCAGTTTAGGCGACAGGCTGACAACTTGTTACTATGGTGTGGTGATACACAATCTCAAACTTTCGTCAGACGTGGTGCAAATGGCAGTTTTTTTACAGCCGTTTTCGCACTGCCTACCCCGCAAGGGATATAGAATGTTAAATCACGTTTTCGTAGTTAAAACTATCTTGGAAGAGGCTGCTTCTCGGCAATAACGTGACTTCATCGGGTCATTGGACGACTTAGTGTCCCGCTCAAAGAGAGAGAGAGAGCTATTACGGAAGGCTTCACGCCACAAAACACTAAGTTTTACTTGTGTTCGGTCCACCGACTGATTTTGTTTTTACAGCTACTGACTCTCTGTTTACCTCGCAAGGAGTGCAAGCGTGATGTGTGTACGTAAGTATGTTTATTTTCAGAAATACCTGATCTTAGTTAGGTTCATTTAACCAATTTAGCTTCTTAGAGGCTTCTTAATTTCGCTAACGAGATAAGAAATAGGATGATGATATCATAATATTAGTACTAACAGTTAACTATCTAATTTGCGTTAATTAGATTAACGGTTTTTTATTGCCTTGGAGTTAAATTAAGTAGTGTTAGGTAAAACTGAACACTTTAATTGAATTAGTGTTTGTAGGTATTATAAGTTGAGTACTTACTAAGTAGGTACTTACTTACTTACTTACTTACTTAATTAATAGGTATAAATTAGATATACTTGCTTGTTTCATGTGTGAACAACCGATTCCTGTCCGATGAGGAGATCTGAACAACTGAACAAAACAAACACATATCACGCCTATAGATAAATGCCTTCTTCTTCTTTGCGAGTCGAAGACGAAACTTTTCCTTTGACCAATTATACGGGATGTTAGGGACGGTGTAACGAAAACTTTGCAGGCATGGCCAGACCATCAAACTGAACAACTTTTACTATGGAGCCAATATAATTTTTTTTTCCGTTTCCCACCATTGGCTCCATAGTAAAAGTTGTTCAGTTTCATGGTCTGAGCACGCCTGCAAAGTTTTCGGTACACCGTCCCTAGAGATGGGTAATGACCCGGGTTAAAATCCAAAAGTGGGTTAAAACCCAATAATCAAAATTTTGAATAGAGATTGAATTTAAAATAAATATTTTAAAGCTCTAGGTCGATTGAAAAATATTCGTGCTAGCTTATAATAGTCTTGTTAATGAAATCCACGGTAGTTTTATGACTCGGAACTTTAATAGATATGGATATTTGAAATGTTCAGTTAGAGAATGCAATAATTACATGATATCAGATGTAAATATTGGGCACGATTTTTAAAAGCTTATCGATTCGGTGTAAGCGATTTTATTATTAATGGAATGTTTTTGTTTTAGGGTATTAAATCTAAAATAAAATACATTTTACGTACATAAAGCTACGTACGGTAGCCAAATTTAAACAATAGAGGTACCTTTTCCAGGTAAATAGGAAATCGTTCTAGCAATAATGTATTGTTCTCCGTGCCACTGAATGATCCTCAAAAACATTGTTGCTAAGTAGTTGCTGCATGCAAAAAAGAGAAAGAATATATTTTTATAATGTCATCTCGTTCTTTTTTCTATGTTCCTTCGTTCATTGAGTGCGCTTGTGACTTTGATTATAAAATTATTTTGACGACCCCTTGTTTTTCTCTGGATTGATCTATCTGCTATTTACGACGACTTTAAGCTAGTGTAAACGGACTGATACCTCAGCTTGATTTGGATTCGTTTTATTTATTTGGATTGAGAAAAACCGAGGGTCGAAAGTTTTTACCAAGACACTGGGAAGGAAGGAGTCATCTGGCAAAGCTAACTACCTCGAATGGTGTAACTGTCACATCGGTTCCAGAAATTCTCGCTGAAATTGAGGACTTCTATGGAAATCTGTATGACTCGCATGCGAAAAAGCCTCCACCTGACGCGACTCCAGACCCAAGAGCTCCTCCTCTCTCCCGCCACTTTAAATAAGATCTCCCGGACGTAGATATAGACGAAATTGGGGCGGCTCTCAGACAGCTTAAGAATGGGAAGGCTCCCGGGGAAGACGGAGTGGCCTCTGAGCTACTTAAGGCCGGTGGAAAACCTGTCCTCGAGGATCTGAATGAAAAGGCTTTTCAACTCTGTGATAGCTAATGGGACAACCCCGAAGGCGTGGAGCAGAGGTGTAGTGGCATTGTTTTTCAAAAAAGGAGACAAAACGCTTCTCAAAAACTATAGGTTGATCACACTTCTGAGCCACGTCTCGTAAGCTGTTCTCGAGAGTCATCACGAATCGTCTGGCATCAAGATTTGACGCCTTTCAGTCACCGGAACAGGGCGGGTTTCGTAAGGGCTTCAGTACCGTGGACCACATCCATACTGTAAGGCAGGTTATACAGAAGACAGAGGAGTACAACCAACCACTGTGTATGGCTTTTGTGGACTACGAAAAAGCCTTCGACTCTATCGAAACCTGGGCTGTTTTGGCGTCCTTGCAGCGGTGTCAAGTCGACTGGCGGTATGTGGAGGTGCTTAGAAGCCTTTATCAAATGGCTACGATGTCCGTTCAAGTACAAAACCATAATACAAGACCCATCCAACTGCTCCGTGGTGACATTATATCCCCAAAACTCTTCACCAACGCATTGGAGGATATCTTCAAAACGCTAGAGTGGGATGGACTGGGCATCAACGACAACGGCGAAAATCTCACGCATCTCCGCTTTGCCGACGACATAGTCATAATGGCCGAATCGCTGCAGGACCTGCAAAAAATGCTATCTAGTCTTAGCTCTGTCTCGAGACGTGTTGGACTTGGGATGAACTTGGATGAGACGAAGGTCATGTTCAATCAACACATAATCCCCGAGCCCGTCTCCGTCGAAGGTGTAGTCCTTGAAGTTGTCCAGAAATATGTGTACCTTGGGCTAACTTTGCAGATGGGAAGAGACAACTTTGAGGCTGAAATCACCAGAAGAGTGCAGCTTGGCTGGGTAGCATTTGGAAAGCTGCGTCACATCCTCGAATCATCTTTGCCACAAGCCTCAAGACCAAGGTGTTCGATCACTGCGTCCTACCAGTCATGACCTACGGAGCCGAGACGTGGAACTTGACAGTAAAACTGGCCCACCGGCTACATGTCACTCAGAGAGCTATGGAAAATTGGAAAGGTCTTTGCTTGGTATCTCTATAATGGAAAGAGTCCGGAATGAGGCCATCCGAAAGAAGACCAAAGTGACGGACATAGTCTGGAAGTGTAGCAAGCTGAAGTGGCAGTGGGCCACATTTGTCGTAGAACCGACGGACGGTGGAGTAAGCGAGTTCTCGAGTGGAGGCCACGCCTCGGCAAGCGTAGCGTTGGACGCCCTCCGGCCAGATGGACCGATGACTTAAAAAAGGCGGCTGGTAGCGACTGGATGGCAAAAACGGGAGATCGTGCCTTATGGCGTTCCCTGGGGCCTACGTCCAGCAGTGGACTGCAATAGGCTGAAATAGTAATTTTTTGGGGGTTAATGCTGTCCGCATCCGTAGGCGACCCATCATGGGCTCATGACTCCAGATACCCTACACGTGTGGTAGGCTTCGGCCGCGGCTGGTCACCACCCTCCTAACTAAGACATGGCGCCAAGCGGCACCACCGTGTTCCGACATGCAGTTAGGAGTAGCCATAATGGAGGTTGGGTCTGTACAGTAGTACCGCGGCAGTAGCAGTTTGAGGTGGCTGATTGTTGCGGCATCGAGTGGCTGGTTCTGGAGGGTAGCGGGATCCGAAGCACGGTGCACCGCTGGCCGACCGTGGGAAGTTGGGGGCCCAAGTAACGGGAAAGCCACCCGTGAAAGACTGCCCCGCCACCCAACGAAAAATCCCGGGATGCTCCACCTTGCCGGTTGGCGACCGGATGGGAGGACCAGGTGGCAATCCCCGGGGGGGTTCGGGCGTCCCCGCAGTCTCCAACCCAGCTATCTTTGTGTGCCGTCGCAATAAGACCGTTCTCCAGGCTAAACGCCAAGCGGTACCTCGCACAACTGCCTTTCTCCTGTCTATTCACTTTTCCTCACTTCACGCATTAAAATATGACCAACACCAAGAAAAGGATAACGATGAAACAGCGGTTGCACGTCCTCCCACTTAAAGTGCACCTCACAAACATCCGAGGTTTGCCTCCAATCTCATACCTGTCCACCACCATCTTGAGACAGAAAGACCGCATTGTCTGGTGAAATCTGTATCCGTGTACTCACCACCCGATCAGGGCCCTCGTGGTATGAGACGGGTGTGGCGATACAAGTCAGCAGATTGGGACGAAATGCGCCATTTCTTTGCGTCCTATCCGTGGCAGGCCTGTTTTTCTTCAGGAGAATCGTCGCGCTGCGCTGATGCCATAACAGAAGTCCTGCGTCAGGGTATGGAGTCTTTCATACCGTACTATGATGTTTCTTCTGGTAGCAAAGCTCGCCCATGGTTCAATGCTGAATGTAATGATTTGAAGAAAACCTACAATAAGGCCTCTAAGTCTTGCAAAAAGGAATTACGCAGAACACGTTTCAAGCACATCGGCACTGTAGGCGCCAAACTTGCCTCCCATCCTGCTGGCAGTAAGGCATTCTGGTCTCTGGCAAAGGCAGTTGAGACCAATATCTGCCAGCCTTCTTCGCCGCCATTGCAGAAACCTGATGGGTCGCTTGCTCACACTGCGGAAGAGAAAGCGAACCTGTTTGCTTCCCTTTTTGCGGAAAACTCGCGTCTAGATACCGCAGGTAAAACGCCACCATCGTAACCTAAAGTCGGCTGCAACATGCCAGCCGTCTGTATTCACCAGAAAGAGGTGCTTAAAATCCTGCGAAACCTAGACGTAAATAAAGCGAGCGGCCCTGATGGTATCCCTGCAATTGTTCTGCGTAACTGTGCGCCTGAGTTGTCTCCGATATTGACACGCCTGTTCCGCCTCTCACTGGAGACTGGTGTAGTTCCCCAATCGTGGAAGCTTGCAAACGTGCAACCTGTGCCCAAAAAAAGCAGCCGTGCTGACCCTGCCAATTATAGACCCATATCAGTTACCTCTATACTCTGCAAGACTATGGAGCGTGTACTAAACAATCGGCTCCTGGCTTACCTCGAGAGCAATGATCTCCTTAACGACCGTCAATACGGCTTCCGCCGCGGGCGGTCGACAGGGGACCTCCTCGTGCATGCCACCCACTCATGGAGCGAGGCTATCGAGAGGCACGGCGAAGCCCTTGCCGTATCTCTGGATGTCTCAAAGGCATTTGACAGGGTCTGGCACGCAAGTCTTATTAACAAGCTTCCCGCCTACGGGCTACCTACTGGACTTTGCAACTGGATCGCAGATTTCTTGAGTGGACGGTCAATACGAGTGGTCCTAGAAGGACGCTCTTCAGATGAACAGGCTATTGATGCCGGCGTCCCTCAAGGGTCTGTACTTTCTGCAACTCTATTTCTGCTGCACATCAACGATATGCTCACGCCCGACACCTTTGGGTATGCAGATGACAGCACGGTTGTTGATAGGTGCAAAGGCCAGCAATGAATCTACTCAGTCTTGTCGAGAGGCCCTAGTGAGTCGCCTAAACTTGAATCTTGAAGCAAAGTTTAATGCATCTAAAACACAGGCATGTCTATTCTCCACTAAACGGAGTCCCTTCGACCTGACTCCGACTTTCCGAGGTGTATCCGTACCGATTTCCGACCATCTTGAGCTTCTTGGCATGAACCTTTCATCTGACCTGAACTTTGGACATTATATTGAGTCTTTGGCCACGACTGCAGCAAAGAGACTCGGAATTCTCTCGATGGTCAGGCGATACTTCACACCAGTACAACTTTTACAACTATACCAAGCTCAAGTCCGTTCCTGCATGGAGTATTGCTGTCACCTGTGGGACGGGTCTGCCAAATACCAGCTGGCAGCCTTGGACTCGATTGAGAAGCGCGCCAAGAAACTCATCGCTGATAGGGCACTAATTGACGCAAAGTTACAGAGCCTCGAACACCGTCGCAAAGTAGCTTGCTTGTCGGTATTCTACAGGATACACTTCGGGGAGTGTGCACAGTCTCTCCATGACCTGATACCTCCGTCACCATTCCATCTCCGGTGCACGAGACGCCGGTTGGGATTCCACCCTTATATCGTAGACATCCCGCAAATTCGCACAAAGCGCTTCGCTTCTACATTTTTAATGCAAACTGCTAAGGAGTGGAACTCCCTGCCTGCGGATCTGTTTCCGGAACGTTATAACCTGGGCCTTTTCAAGGCGAGAGTGAATAGGCATTATCTGGGCGAGCATGTTCCATTATCGTCTGCATCGTCACTTAACATCAGGTGAGATTGCGGACAAATGCTTGCCCATTATTTATAAAAAAAAAAAATAGAAATAGAGAAATAGGATATCATTTCCTTGGACTACAACCCCGGTAAGTTTGTTATTGTTTATTTTACTGGGGTGTCCCAGGTATGGAGAGACAAAGTACCTAGAACATAAAAAAATCATATTAATAGCCTTACAACCTGTTACATTTTGTTAGCATTTTATTAAAAAGTTAATGTATTTTATAATCTATAATATAATTTTCTAAGGAAACGCCATTAAAGCCGATTTTTCTTATAGTTTTGCCGGCTCACCACATGACCGTTTCGTTTCTCTTAATTTCGTTTTCTACTTTTTGTTTGTTGCCCATTTTTGTTTGAAGGTTATAAAAGTTTACTACTTTTTCTGTGTTCATATTGTTCTATTTTGAGCATAGAACCTAAAAATTGCAATATTTTGAGTTTGTGGAAATTCGGAGGGCTATTTTGCTTGGTTTCAAAACGGTATTTTTGCTACTGAATTATTTTTGAAGTTTTCGTGTAGAGTTTACGGCATCTTTCTTGGTATCGTATTTCTTGGAGTCTAACGTACGGAAAGAGGATAATTTTACACAACATTTCAAGCCGTAACCTTGAACTATAATTTTTGGCAAATTTGACGTAGGTAAATATTTTTAATTTTTCGGCTACAATTCTCGCTGATGTAGATGGTGCCTCCTCAGTCACTTTTTGCTCTATTTACATTTCGTCAGTAAATATACTGTACTTTATCTTCACGGACCTTTAGATGACGTCATCATATCTTGGCTCTCCCACTTAAGATAATCACAGACTTTCTTATGAGGTGTCCAAACAGATTCCCATAGGTCCCGTAAAGTTATTTCAAAAGTCGAGGTCATTTTGCTAGTTTTCTTAGAATATAAGTGATTTTAATCTAACACGTTGGTTTTAAGCTGAATAAGTGGTTTTGGTTTTCATTTCACAAGCTAGCACGAATATTTTTCACTATAGTTTGACAACTTCGTGCACGACCTTCCTGCGGGGTACAGACGGTCGGGGGGCGAGGAAGCACGTCATTTTAATATGACGTGCAACGCGGATGCGCGCGTCACCCTTCCCCGCTACACCTCCCGCTACCCGCTGACATCTCGCCCCCCAACGTCTGTCACCCCTAGGGAAGGTCGCGCACGAACTAGCCGGACTATAGACCTAGGGTTTTAATTTACTTATTTTATGTTTTTATCACTATTGAACATTTTCACCCACAAAAATGGGTTATAATGGGTCAAAACTAGGTGATTTGGGTTTTAACCCGGTTTTAACCCAAATGGGTGGAATGGGTTTTAATCCATTACCCATCTCTAACCGTCCCTAACACCCCGTATACCTTGAGAGGTAGTAGGCACAGCGTAAACGGCTGTAAAACGGCCATTTACACCAAGTCTATCAAAGTCTGTATCACCATAGCGACAGCTTGTCAGCCTCTCGTCTAAAATTGCAATACACACCAACTCCCAAATGTTATGACACCCATGCGAAAGATCTGGGATGATGCTATTCTAAGCTGGCACCACACGGCAATGGAATACTTATAGGTATAGTTTAGGAAAATAATTTGACCCGTTTTTTGTATGACACGCTAAATAAAATCGGCTCTAATTATATTTTCCACATTTAGGCTCTGCCTACCCCGCAAGGAATACCTGTAGGCGTGATATATGTATGTATGTATGTACTTACTATTCTAAATCAACCACATCTTAAATTAACATAACATTACAACATTAACATTACACCACCACTAATTATTACACATGGTCATCCTTGTAGTTAAAGTTACATAGTGTTAGACCGAAGAAAAGGAACACCGGCAATTATGAAGAGTCAGCACTAGTTCGACAGTCAAGGGGTCCCATCGCAGGGCTCTCTCTCTTGGACGCTATCGGTCGACGCGCGCGGACCATTGTTTATATTATAAGCGATCCAAAATTATTTAATTAAAAGGATAATTCCAAAGAACTCTTGCGTTTAATTTAGAGTCAATAGTTCTCAGAAGTGAGATTTGTGAAACCATGCCTTTTAGAACAGTTTTGTGAGTGATTAAAAGTGATAAAAACATACTTCGTTATCGCTTAGCAACCGGCTAGCGTAGTAGTACTTACCAATGCTCGGTACGGTACTAGGAACTCTTTGTCTCGGGACGGATGGTGTCAAATTTCAACCACACGTTCCCGAATCCTTTGTCTTAGCTTAGTACATCAAAAAGTTTCGTAATTGGTGTGGTACAGTGATTGGACAATTATTTCAACAACCAAATATTATTTAAATTAGTATCCTGTACTAATTTACGGTGCACTAAAGTTTTCGTAGTAACTTTTTGTGGTGAGTGCTGCGTTAGTGGTACTTACTCTGAACTTTCGGCTTGGGTGGGCTAGCCTATTCGAGGTCACACGCGTAACGTATCAGGTGATGAAGAGTGGCTGAGCCTCAAGGACAGAGAGTGTACTTGTGCATTCCTTTTAGAACAAAGGACATGAAAATTTGGTATTGGACATTGGTGAGCTGTATCAAGTACTTATATAAAGATAAAAAAGTAAAGATAAAGATAATTTCTTTTAAAATAAAATAGTACATATAGTTAGTAAATTTGCAGATATAAAGTATAGCGGTGCATAAAATAATTAACTAACCTAAACTAAGTGAATACAAAAAAAAAATATTCACTTGTATCTTAGGTATACTTATTCTATAAATTATGTTGAGTGCAGAGCAATTATCATGATTATAATTTACTTTAACTGAAACAATTTCTAATATAAAGTTCAGAAATATCCTATTATTATAACTAAGTTATTTCAACTTACATGTTTTGAGTGGTTGAATTAAAATAAAAACTAAAGCTGAATGCAGCGAAATGTACCACTAGTTGACAAGAATTTGAGAAGTGTTAAATATATTTTATATGAGGTTTAGTTAAATTTTCCCGTGCTATAAATGCTATGCACTAGATATTTTGTTTAAGCTATAGCTATGTGTATATTTATTGCATTTCATTATTGTATTTTACTAAGCTATAATTTATCATTTCTGCTATCATTTGTTACTTTATAATTTTGTACGCTGACTATTGGTTATTGCTAAAATATGGGTCGCAGCAAGAACAACAGCAACTCTGCCAAATTAAGAAAAATACGTAGGAAATATTGGAGACAGTTAAAGGAAAAAGCAGATCGCATAGAGGCTTTAGAAAGTTTGGTGAGGCAGTTGAGAAAAACGAGAAATTACTATGAAGATAACCGGACCGACAATGTGTCTATAGTTCGTAGCGCCATACAGCCTGATATGGGGCATCAGCGGAACTCAAAAACAAATAAAAAGGTCAATTGCTTTAATTGTGGAAAGTTTGGTCATAAAGCAAAATTTTGTAAAAAATGACATAACAAAAACTACCAAAATATGTTCTTTTTGTAGTAGACGTAGGCACAATGAGGAAGAATGTTTTAAGAAGCTAAATCAGAGTAAACTCTGTTCATTCTGCAATTTTAAAGGACATACTATTACAGAATGCAGAAAGAAACATTTGGATTCGAGGCGTATTAAGCAGACATTTATTTAAATATTGTTCGTACAATAAGCGGATTCATGAACAAAATACGATTTAGATAAAAGTTATGGTTCATTCAGCGGAAATAATGTTAAGAAAAGTATGTCCGCAGAGGCAATCAATAAATTATACTTATGTATCCTTTACGATACGACACTCAAGTGTGAGGTGACAAGGAATCACACCTACATGGATGACGTAATCGTTAAAGTGCCCTTAAAGACCGGGCTTGCCGCACCCGGCGCACTACGCTGCCGCTGTCAGAATACCTGATTTTTTATGCACTGGACTGATACTATAATTTGTATGAGATATTAGAAAGTCAACGCGGCACGCTTTGCGTATTGGCACGACGACGCTGTCACATTGACGACACACTACGCCGCGTACAGCGCCCGAAGTTTAATTTCACCTAAATGGAAGTCAATGCTGTTAATTGTTGCTGCAAAAACTAAATAGTTCCGATTTTACTAAATTAGAAACGTGAATATACATACAGTGTATAAATTATGCGCATTGACGAAGTATGAAAAATAGAAAGAGACCGGACTGGACACCTTGATTTAAGTCGGGTTAGCAGATGTGCTGCAGAGAGAACAATCTCGCGCGCGAGAAGACTTCAGATGTGTCAAATCGTATGGTATGGAATACATCAAAACAAGTGAAGACTTTTGACATTAAGAATGCGTGAATGACGTAGAGAATATCTTGAATGACATAGCAGTACGACTGGCCTAAAGCATCGGCGATTGATTTTCACCATCCTGAAGTTGTAAGGCTGAAGTATTTATTAGTTTTATGTTACTCTAAGTTCTATTATGTTTGTGACCAAATATGGTACATTTAAGTAAAAATGCTATTTTAAGAAAACAATCTTGTATTCCTTCTGAAAACCACTGGCGCCGGTGAATGGTTAATATTGTACGATAATTGATACAAAACATAATTGGATAAAATACTTATTGATTATCGTTGGAAAGATATGGCTGACAATACAATCCGTGGTGTGTTGGCACACATTGTTGTTGAACTTTAGGTACTATTAGTTTTGAGTAAACTCAAGATATTATCCATCATGAACCTCTTGAACTTGATGTGCGTGTGTTATGTTATGTTATGTAATGACAGAAACATTACCGATATTGGGGTTCCCACCATTTCTAGGTCTGATCAACCTAAAGTGGTAGAAATTCCGAACGACTGACCGACAGCGAAAAACTGATACAGGCTTATCATCTTAACAAGAGAACTTATGAATTGTTTTTACATGGTGAGAGTAGTATCTACTTATTATAATAATTAATATGCCCAAAGGGGTTTCTAAACGAAGGAGATTATAAATTTTAAGAATTGTATTTAGCTAATTAAGTGCATAAAAAAAAGTGTATCATCAGATTATTGAGTAAATTTATGCAAGCTGATAAAGGACAGCCACTAAAGCTAAATATCACAGTTTCAAGCTAGAACATTGGCAGTTGTTTTTAGCATCCCAAATCGATTGTTCAAAAGCGATGTATTAGATTTAAGTTTCGTATTGTCGTGGTTTGTTCTGTGTTGAGATTATCATGGGCATCTAATCACCGCAAATAATAATCTCGAAGAATTTGGTGATGGCTTGCTTTGCAATGCGATTTTAATGTTTACGCAGATTGGGGAATCGTCCCTGCCATTATTTAGATGCAGATGTAAATATTCAATATCTCATTGGTAATCTGAAGTTAGAGATGAAGGGCACAAAAACTGGACTTGGATTGAACATAAATAGAAAATAACAATACGTGTTTATCTTTTATGGCAAGTAACTCTAGTAAGACCATAAACCAGTGGCGTTATCATGCACCCCAGCAACATAAGTTCAATTTCTCTATTAGTAAGTCTAAGATGTTGACACTTAATGGGGAAGATATTGGTTAAGTGGTTGAGACTGGCAAAAACAGTAAAATATTCATACCGTATTTAATTTTCAATCTCTTATTAATCTCGGGTTAGTACCAGTAGTGCCAAGTTAAGCCACATATGTCACATCATGAAGATTTATCACTACGGTCATGGCCATTTCTAGGATTTTAGAAAGATCCGGAGGTAAATAGGCCAATTTAATTGCTCAAGGATGTGTGAACTTGTAGGCATATACAATGAAAGCTGTATTATGAGTCAATTACCAAGAAAACTACTAAAACTAAAAATTAAAAACCCCCTGCCTGTTATACCTCCGAATTCAGTAGAAAAGGGGAAAGATTAGAGTTGGACAAATTGTGTCACGTTTTAATGTGTATTCAATTTAACTTTTCGGCGAAGTTTATGAAGTACTTAATGCGTTTACTCGACGCTTGATTATTGAATACAATGAATGGTACCTTTTAAGAAATTTAAGTGTATTCTTAATGCGGCTATTCCTCGAGCAAATGGACTTGTCGAGAGGTTCAATCACACGATTTCAAATTCTTCGGTGGCATTTACTAACAAAAGTCTGTGACTGCCTGTGTGTAGCATGTACGGAAAGCTTGAGTGGCATTTAGGGAAAAGTCAAGTCTGTGTGAGGCTTGTGTGGCAAGTGAGTTAAGCCACATAAAGCAAGTGGGTAAATCCTGTGTGTCAGACGATGGATGTAATGATTGAAACTACGCCACTTAAATAATAGTACTAATTCTACAGGGCAGTTCACGTATACTGCATAACACGATTGGCTACTGTGTTCACATGAGGATACCTATACGAGCGGGCAAACCAGGCTGAGCCCCGGCTCCTGGTGCAGCCGGAATCGGCTAAGATAGACATCATAATCAGTACTAGTTTTACTGATGTGACAATATTCACGTGCAAAAAAAAAAAGTACAGACTTACGATAGCCCATTCATAAAAGTTCATATAACTTTCATGTTGACAGTTCCACGTCTAGTTCAAGCTATAAGCTATGCGTGCTGTAAGTAGCTACAAGGCAACTCATATGACGACAGATCTTATCGAAAAGGTGTTGCACAAAACACATATTTACATATCACGCCTTAAATCCTTGTGGGAAGGCAGTACACCGTGTAACAGCTGTAAAACACGGTCAAGCTGCAAATTCATTAGATGTGAGAATTGAGTGATGGTAGAAAAAAGGTAAATGACAAGTGCGGAGCCGTGGGACTAGAACTATCAAGTGGTAAGTTGAGTACCACATAAGTTGCTACCATACAAGGTGACGGCAGTTTTGTCGTTTAAACGATGCAAACAGAAAAGACAGGCCCGAGAGGGTAAAGGGATATGAATGCATATAATAAAATTTGACTGTGGCAGTCTAGTATGGTGAAATCATCAGATGATCTGGCAAAAACAGATGATGAGTTACAAAATTTGAATTAAGTTTCATACGATACTTGTTTTGAGCTATTAAACATTACATTCTTACATAATCGGGTTTCTATTTTAGCAATAATCTCTTTAGTAGTAATACACATCAAAGCTTATATATCTTTCGAGAGGGAAGGGGTCTAAATCAGAGAAAAAAAGCGGGCCTGCCGTCAGGGGCTATCACGGTCCGTCAGACCTGCCGAGAGGGGCTATCACGGTCTGGATAGGGACAAATCGGACCTGCCGTCAGGGGCTATCACGGTTCGTCAGACCTGCCGTCAGGGGCTATCACGGTCTGGATAGGGACAAATCGGACCTGCCGTCAGGGCTATCACGGTTCGTCAGACCTGCCGTCAGGGGCTATCACGGTCTGGATAGGGACAAATCGGACCTGCCGTCAGGGGCTATCACGGTTCGTCAGACCTGCCGTCAGGGGCTATCACGGTCTGGATAGGGACAAATCGGACCTGCCGTCAGGGGCTATCACGGTTCGTCAGACCTGCCGTCAGGGCTATCACGGTCTGGATAGGGACAAATCGGACCTGCCGTCAGGGGCTATCACGGTTCGTCAGACCTGCCGTCAGGGGCTATCACGGTCTGGATAGGGACAAATCGGACCTGCCGTCAGGGGCTATCACGGTTCGTCAGACCTGCCGTCAGGGGCTATCACGGTCTGGATAGGGACAAATCAGACCTGCCGACAGGGGCTATCACGGTCTGTCAGACCTGCCGTCAGGGGCTATCACGGTCTGGATAGGAACAACTCAGACCGGCCGTCAGGGGCTATCACGGTCTGTCAGACCTGCCGTAAGGGGCTATCACGGTCTGCCACCGGAGCTTCGCTTCACTGTCTGCAGAAGACGACGTGCTGGCGTGCTGCGTTGTCCGGATAAGCCAGACGCAGCTTCAACAATCCTTCGAGGACGAAGGACTGCAGGATGGCCGAACTGTTAGACCGAAGAAAAGGAACACCGGCAATTATGAAGAGTCAGCACTAGTTCGACAGTCAAGGGGTCCCATCGCAGGGCTCTCTCTCTTGGACGCTATCGGTCGACGCGCGCGGACCATTGTTTATATTATAAGCGATCCAAAATTATTTAATTAAAAGGATAATTCCAAAGAACTCTTGCGTTTAATTTAGAGTCAATAATAGTTATATGACAAGTCGCCTGTCATTCTTCTGTCATCTGAAGAGCTGTCACTGTCACTTGTCAGATAATTAGAATCGCACGGTCATAATGTAAGTAGAAAAGGTGGATAATGATCAAGTATGGTAATCTAGTAAAATGATATTCTCGGATTTTTTGTTGGTAAATGAAATGGCCGTGTGGTGCCAGCTAAGACTAGCATCACTCCATATCTTTCCCGTGGGTGTAGTAAGAAGCGACTAAAAGATTTGAGAGTAATTTGTACCTATTGCAATTTTAGGCAACAAGCTTGCAACCTGCCACTTTGGTGACACAAAGTCTTTTGAATGACTCTCAAACCTTTATCAGACGTGGTGTAAATGGTCGTTTTTTAAAGCCTTTTGTGCTCTGCCCACCCTGCAAGAGATATAAGCGTGATATATGTAGGTAGGTATGTACAATGTATTTATGTGTACACGCGTCATTTATTTAAAAAGCTACTACTCCCAAATTAAGAATCTAATAACCTACGAATACGAATAGCCTTTTAAAATAGACCCCTTATTTAGCATCCTTATTGTTGCCGGGGCGCAATTCTTAAATCGATCGATCTGCTCGATAGCCAATCATTAAGTATGCAACTCGGGTTACTAAGGGCTTAGCCGGTAGGATTCACATACACAGGAGTAGGTTAAATGGAGCGAGTAATGGTTATGGTGTAAATTTTGACACCATACACAATTTACATTTTTAATTATAAAAAGAAGACCGTAGAATTTTTCGATGTATCATGACGTTGGAAAGCGGTCTTAAGCAGCATTATGTAGAAGGCTGCAGAGAATAAAGATAAGGGAATTCACAAAACTTGTTGCACTTTTTGTAGATAATTTGAATCACTACTAAAGTGGTGATGATGTAAAACGTAATCTTAAGAAGGAGACGTACGTTTTATTTACAGAATAAATGAATCATGGCAATACATAGGCATAGGTACCTAAATAGTATAAAATGAAGTCTCTTTTCGCGTTTTTCCGCCTGTCTGTCTGTCATGGACACCACTAACTGTTTCTAAATTACTCTACAGATTAATATGATAATGCGGTTTTTAGATAGATAGAGTGCTTCTGCTTACAGAGTAGATTTATTGATATGTGTAATAGGTAGTTAACAGACGAGAAAACGATTAAAGACGGATGCAAACTTCAGCTAATCGGCAATTTTGTATTGAAGGTCCAATTTTTTATTATATTTCGACCTATGTTCCTTGGGGAAAGTTGTTCCTTGTCACCAGCTGGTTCTGAGTTTTCGCTATCGGTCACTAGTAAAATTTCAACCTACATAGTAATATGCTCGCTCCTATAACCAACCCAGTGTACGTACAGCAGTACAAACAGTAGCTTTCTAATAAGGAGGTATCGCACAGGACGACTCCTGCATTTACATTAGCTAGCCGTAGATGCTGTTATCAGGCTGTAATGTTGGTATGTCTTGTATAGTTTTTTTTTTAACCATCTTGCTGGGATTATGGTACAAAGATCTCACGCGCTAAAAGATATCATTGCATGGATCACGTAGGTAGACTTTAGATATAAGTTCATCGGGTCGTTACACGTTGGTCGTTACAAATTATAAGTGACGTAAAAATACTTAAACATTTGAAATAATTATTAATCACATTAATACTAAGTCGGTAAATCTTGTACAACGACATAAAACACAGTATCCTACTTAATATGATAAAGGCGGATGTTTGTGTGTGTGTTTGTTACGACATCACGCTAAAACGGCTGATTAGATTGACATGAAATGCACAAATATAGAAGAGTATCTAGAATAACACATAGGCTACTTTTTACCACGGGAAAATATCTTATTCCTATAGGATCACGCATACCAATATTTTTGCAAAGACTGAGCCGATTCGCGTTTTAAACGTTTTCGCCAAAAACTAACAGCGACATCTCTTGGCGAGTAATGCTTTTTTTCCGCGGAATAATACCTAATAGGTTGCAGCGGGTGAAACCGCTGACGGGCAGCTAGTTCTACATAAAATATAAAGATCTAACACTATTTCACCTGCAAGCATAAAATGTCATGAACTAGCTTCGCCAAACTCCAAAACCTAAAACAAATATTTATTTTCTATTTCCCTCAAAGTTTATCTATTCCGTGCGTGTTTAATGTCATAACCCCGGGGTTATAACCTTAGAAATAAACATCAAGCCGGCAGCCCATTTCTTTGGTGAATTTACTGTTTCTGATACAAATTTTGGAATCGATTCTGTTACTCATTTTCTAGCCTAGTTGAAGAGGCAGGTTGCCATTACGGGGTGTAAGAGACGGTGTAACGAAAACTTTACGGGCGTGCTCAGACCATGAAACTGAACAACTTTCCCCATGGAACATATGGTAGTAATCGAAAAAATTCGTTTGCCTACCTGTTTAGTTTTCGTATAAAATGGGCGCGCGGTGCTGGCAACACTGTCCTGTCATTCACGTCCTCTGCCGTCGCTCGCTTGGTTGATGCGAATTGTAATTATAAATGGTGTAATTTAGTGTGCTTTCGGTGTTCTCGTGTGGTTTTCCTGTTCGGTGGGAAGAGAACCAAGTGTATTTGGTTCCGGCGCTTTGATTGTCAGTCGGTTCGATAACCACGCGGCCGTCGGAAAAAAATAACCTTACTTTTAGTCACCCGCGCGTCCAGTGTCCTTTGGTTCGCGTATTGTACAGTAAAACGTGTTGCTGTCGCGAGCAGTGGTGTGCGGGAGAAATCTTGTTACTGTGTGTTAAACATTATTTGATGTCGAACTATGAACAATAGTACTCAAGTGCTTGTGAAACTTGTTGGACGGAGTACCACGCGAGCTGGTGCCCGGGTACAGTAAGTCTAGTATCTATCTATCCCAATCCAAATGTCTTCCAAAACCTGATACCTATTTTCCTGTCAAAAACTTGACTTAAAAGTAAAGGAGGGGTTCTTCGTTCGTTCGGTATGCAATTGTTGCTGGGCCTGGTTTATTTATTTTTTGTAAACACGATTTTCTCGGCCGAAACTTTCCGGAACAAAATTCTCTCATTAAATTTATTTTATTTAGCTATAGTAAGAGCACTACGAATCGTAGTCAAATGTTGTTCCGAGGCTGATCGACCATTTAGTTTTAGATTTTAAGATAACTTTAATTTGCTTCCACTGCGCTAAGATCAGCTTCGGAATCAAACATTTCTTGGTAGCAGAGCGTGGTTGCTTTATTGCAACATAGTTGGCCGTAATTTAGTATTAAGCGTGTTTTTATATTACCCACATATTTTATTATTTTTGGAAAATATTGTTTCGGTTTTTTTGTGACTGTATTGTTTGCCTAGTGAACGGTACCTTATCGGTAAGGTCTAGGCCAGTCAACTAACATTTGTTTTGTGGTATTTGTTTATTGTTTTCGTTTTATTAAGTCGAGTGTGTAAAGTTGGTACCATGGCTCCTCGATCGCCAGGTATAAGGCTGCTATAGGGTCAGGATTAAGGTGGTTTACTACCACAGCGGCAATGATCGGCCGCGAGGACCGGGAGGACGCGCTCTTGAAAAGTGCACAACAGGTAGATGAACGGGTTCGGTTTGTGTCGGATCAACTCACAGAGTGCCTCATTCTCCTTGAGGACTCCTAACCCTGAAGATCAGGAGCGGTCGAGGCCGATGTAAGCCAGTGCTTGGAGCTGGCACAGGGCATTGAGCAGGCAGCTGCGAACATAACTAGGCGACGTGACGGAAAGGAGAGCCATTCCGTGGTAAAGTGGGACAAGGATTACAGGTGCCTCTTCCGCCTGTTACGGTTCCAGTCTTTGCAGGCGATTACGCCGACTGGCCGGCGTTTGAGGACCTGTATAGCAGTGTGGTCCACACACGGACGGACATAACGCCGGCGTACAAGATGGCTCAGCTGATGTCCAGGCTACATGGAGAGCCTCATGAATTGCTGACGCATTTGGCTGTCTCGGATAGCAATTATGAGGTGGCGTGGAAGATCCTTACCGACCGGTATCGGAACAAGCGCCTGATTGTAGACAGGCTGTTAGACCAGTGGCTGTCAATACCAACCATAACGCGAGGTACGGACCTCCGCGAGAAAATCTTCCACCCAGTCAGTGTCGCGGTCAGCGCACTAGAGCGACAGTTTGCCAGTGGCGGGCTACGGTTATATCTTGGTCCACACAGTGCTTCGCCGCCTGCCGAGCGAAATGGTCGCTCGATTCGAGCAGCTCCATGGGGCAAGTCCTCGGACCACCTCCCGACCTACGAGGATCTGAAGTCGTTCCTCGAGGCCGAAAGCAGGCGAGTGGACGTCCAGGCTGGTGAAGCCCCTCGCAAGGAGACCTCTGCCCTCGCCACCCGGAACGGCCGGGTGCACCGGCGCGAGGAGGCAACAGTGGCAACCCAGGCGGTACAACACCGCATTGGAATCAGGGTGTGCCTACTGCAGGAGACGGCCACGGGGTGGCAGCGTGTCAGGAGTTTGCTGCGCAGCGGGTTCAGAGGAGACGGGGTGTGGCACAGCAGAGGCGTTGGTGTTTTCGGTGCCTGGGGCCGCATCAGGTGCGAGAGTGCCCTTCAAGCACCAACTGTAGGTACTGCCAGGGTGCACACCATCCGCTGCTTTGCATGAATCGCTCCGGAGGCGCCGGGGGCAGCGCTGGATCGGATCAGCGAGGGCCTGCCCACCAAGGGAGGAGCAACGCTCCCACCCCTCCAGGAGGCCCACCTCCGCATCGGTCACAGGGACAGGCAGGGGACGTCAACAGACGGAGCCCACTTACCCAGGACGTGGGGACGATCCCACCACGGCAGCAGGTGCCGGATTGGGGAGGGCGGCACAGGAACGTGGCCAGGACACCCATCCCAGGTACGGGATTCAACGGGCGGGTGTCAGGGGCACTAGGCAGCCACCAGGGTACATGCAGTATTCTGCGGGCTTGAGCCACCTGGTTGGGTCTCAAGACCCACGCATGCCCCGCCTATGCCTGAGTACCCGCGGCTACAGGCGCAACCTCGGTACGGACGATTGCCGTCGGGGTACTATAGAACTCCAGCCATGGCCTTTATGGGCAGACCTCCCTACCAGCAGGAGTGGGACCCATACACAGGTTTGGGTAGTGAGGATACCCCGCGGGACGCGGCCTCACCGCGTTTAGATTCCCGCTAGGTAATCGCCGCCTACTCATCAGCTTCGGCTCCCCGTCCAATCACGGTACTTTTGCCAACGGCTAAGATTTGGGTATGGGGATACGGTGGCCGGACCATTCAAGTAAGAGCCCTACTGGATACAGGGGCTCAGGGATGTATTGTATCGAGTAAGCTGGTGAGTAGGCTAGGCCTAAATGTACGGCCAAGTGGGGATGAAGCTGTAGGCATCGGGGGCCTAAATGTGCCTGACATTCGGGGTCAGACGAACTTTGAGTTCGCATTAGGTAGCACATGTACAGGGTCAGCTATCAAGTCTCAGCCGTGGTGCTGGATGAAGTGGTTGGGAAACTCCTCAGGTTAGGTTACCACCAACGGTACGAGGGTTAACCACAGGGTTGGAGTTAGCTGATCCTGATTTTGATACTCCTGGTACGGTGGACGTACTTCTCGGGTCAGACGTCCTCGGAGATTATGGTGCGGTAGGAAGAAGGTACTCCAGGAAACTGGTTTGGTGGCCGTAGATACCACAGGGGTATGTTGTTTTCGGCCCAGTTTGAGACCTCAGGACCTACCAGAAGGGATCCGGTCCTCTATGGTAGTGTGCTGTCAGAGGTGCTGCAGTGGTTTTGGGAGTCTGATGAGCCGCGCACGGCGGACAGACGGAAGCCAGAGGATGACGAGTGCGAGTTGTTCTATCAATACAACACTGCGAGATGCCCGTCAGGCAGATTCGTGACCAGGCTACCTTTTCTCCCAAACCGCCCCGCTTTAGGTAGTTCGCGACAGCTCGCGGAACGGAGACTACTCGGAATGGAGCGGAAGATGAGGCGAGACCCAGCACTTCGGCAGAAGTATATAGAATTCATGCGGGAATATATTCAATTGGGCCACATGTCGGTGTCCAGCCTGGATTGGAGGTGTGTCGAGCATTATTACATTCCACACCTGGCTGTCTTGAAGTCACCTGAGGCGAAAATACGGGTGGTGTTTGACGGTTCTGCTCCTACCTCGAATGGTGTGTCTGTGAACCAATGTTTGCACGCGGGTCCTAAATTGAACCGGGACATTGTGGACATTCTCACAGACTTTCGGTTACACCAGGTAGCGTTCGTCGCAGACGTCAAAATGATGTTTCGCCAAACCATGATACATCCGGATGACCGTCGGTATCAGCTGATTTTGTGGCGTGAGAGCCCAGATGAGCCGATGGTCACATACGAACTTAACACGGTGACGTATGGACTTAAGCCAAGTCCGTATTTGGCAGTACGTACGCTGCGAGTTGGCCGCACAGGAAAGGGTAAGATATCCTCGAGCCGCAGCAGTACTGGATCGCGACGTCTACGTGGACGATATCTGCACGGGTGCTGATAGCGTGGAGCAGGCGCTAATTCTACGAGACGAGTTGATCGCGATCATGGGTTCAGGAGGTTACGAGTTGCGGAAATGGTTGTCCAGTTGCCCAGAGCTCCTGGCCGGTTTGCCAGGCGAGTTCCATCAGGACCCGCACCTCTTTGAGAACCCGGACAATCCAAACACGTTGGGCATCCTCGGGGTGCAATATAGGCCAACGCATGACGTATTCACGTACAAGATCGAGCCCGACCTTTGGAGAAAACTTGGACTAAGCGGTCGGTACTGTCGACAATCGCTAGAACGTTCGATCCTAGCGGATGGATCGCCCCGGTTACGTTCATGGCGAAGTGCTTTTACAAAGGTTGTGGCTAACCAACTTAGGATGGGACGACCAACTCTCCGGAGAGTTGTTGAAGGATTGGCTCAAGTTTGTGACCACCTTACCAGGGATTGTGCACATCGCGATACCCCGCAAGTTAGTCCCATCGGTGGGATGTAAGGCTACCCTACATGGGTTTTGTGACGCCTCGGAGCGAGGGTACGCGGCAGCTGTATACCTTCGGACAGCAAGTTCAACGGGAACTGTGCACGTGCGTCTGGTTATGGCCAAAAGTAAGGTGGCACCAGTCAGAACTAGATGGACCATCCCCAAATTGGAATTGGCAGGGCAGCTCTTCTAGCGCGCTTGCTAAATCATGTAACCTGCAATCTGCGTGGTACCATCAACTTGGATGAAACGGTGTACGCGTGGACTGACAGTCGGATAGTTCTGTGCTGGTTGCAGACGTCGGTACATACACTTGAGGTTTTCGTGGCAAATCGGGTGTCACAGATTACGGGGTCGGAAACTCCGTTAGTGTGGAGGCACGTACCGGGAGAATGGAACCCAGCGGACTGCGCTTCGCGCGGGTGCAGGGCACCTGATTTGGTGAGTCACCCACTGTGGTGGGGACCTCAATGGCTGACTGAGTCGCCGCAGGAATGGCCATTCAACGAGTGCAGGGCGCCGCTTGGGCCACCTGATCGAGGTTTGCGAGTGAACGTGGGGCAACTCGTACCGAAGCCTAACCCAGCTTTCTTGCTGGAACGGTATAGCTCCGCGACAAACTTCTTGGGGTGACAGGTTGGATCAAGCGGTTCGTGAACAACTGCAGGAAGCCTCAAGCAGAACGGAACTTTACACCTGTCCTCTCGCCTGCGGAGCGGAATGCGGCTCTATGCTCATTGGTTAGAGTCGTCCAGGCGGAACATTTTGAAGAGGAGGTCAGGCTGCTCAGGGATGGACGTGGAAAGCTGAAGGGAGGAATTGTGCGCCTCAACCCATTCCTGGATGAGCAAGGTATGCTCAGGGTTGGAGGCAGACTTCGGAACGCTAGCCTGCCCTTTTCGGCTCGGCATCCACTGTTACTTCCAAAAAGGGGACCCTTAGTTGAGCTCTTAGTCAGGGATCGTCATGAGAAAAACTCGCACGCGGGCTGTAATGCGCTATTGGCCATCCTACAGCGCGAGTTCTGGATCTTATCGGGACGACGAACGGTACGTAGCGTTGTGTTTAGGTGCTTGCCTTGTTACCGCTTGAAGGCAGCCACAATGCAGCCACAGATGGGAGATCTCCCACCGGACCGGGTGACGGAGGCCTGGACGTTTGCAGGTGTGGGAACGGATTTCGCAGGCCCTTTCATGGTGAAGGCATCACGCCTGCGGAACGCAAAGTCTATCAAGGCGTACTTGTGCGTGTTCGTGTGCCTAGCCACCAAGGCCGTCCACTTGGAGCTCGTGGCCGACCTTTCTACGGAGGCCTTTTTGGCAGCGCTGGAGAGATTTACGTCGCGACGAGGGCGACCAGCGCTGATCAGGTCGGATTGTGGTACCAACTTTAAGGGTGCTGATCGGTGTATGAAGGAAATTGTAACGTTCTTAAGGGAGAACGAAGAAGCCATCAGCACGGGCCTCTCACTGGGTGTTCGATCCACCAGCGTGCCCTCACTGGGGTGGTATTTTTGAAGCGGTTGTAAAGTCCGCTAAGACGCATTTGTTGCGCGTTGTAGGGTTAACAATTTTGACTTTCGAGGAGCTGGCGACCGTGTTTTGTAAAATTGAGGCTGTACTCAATTCGCGTCCTTTGTGTCCGCTCAGCTCAGACCCAAATGATTTAGAGGCCCTGACGCCAGGGCATTTCTTAATTGGCCGCCCACTTAACGCCTTGCCGGAATATCCCTATACGGAGGTGAATAGCAATCGTTTGTCGCGTTATCAGTTGTTGCAGCAAATGACTCAAAACTTTTGGAAGCGTTGGTCGCTTGAGTACTTGCACATTCTGCAGCAACGCCTTAAGTGGACGGACAGGACTGAACCCCCCTGCATTGGGGATCTCGTTCTGGTTAAGGATGTCAACCTACCGCCACTGCGTTGGCGCCGGGTCCTCGAGTTGCAGAAGTTCAGGTGGGATTCAGTCCTTAAGCGAGCAGTAGCTACATTATCACGCCTGCCATGCATAGAGCGGACCGATGGGTCGGTCGGGGCGGGTGAATGTTTAGTTTTCGTATAAAATGGGCGCGCGGTGCTGGCAACACTGTCCTGTCATTCACGTCCTCTGCCGTCGCTCGCTTGGTTGATGCGAATTGTAATTATAAATGGTGTAATTTAGTGTGCTTTCGGTGTTCTCGTGTGTTTTTCCCTGTTCGGTGGGGAAGAGAACCAAGTGTATTTGGTTCCGGCGCTTTGATTGTCAGTCGGTTCGATAACCACGCGGCCGTCGGAAAAAAATAACCTTACTTTTAGTCACCCGCGCGTCCAGTGTCCTTTGGTTCGCGTATTGTACAGTAAAACGTGTTGCTGTCGCGAGCAGTGGTGTGCGGAGAAATCTTTGTTACTGTGTGTTAAACATTATTTGATGTCGAACTATGAACAATAGTACTCAAGTGCTTGTGAAACTTGTTGGACGGAGTACCACGCGAGCTGGTGCCCGGGTACAGTAAGTCTAGTATCTATCTATCCCAATCCAAATGTCTTCCAAAACCTGATACCTATTTTTCCTGTCAAAAACTAGACTTACAAGGAAACGACGGCGTCATCGTTCGCTCGGTAAGCAATTGTTGCTGGGCCCTGTTTAAGTAGATTTTGGACACAAGAATTTCTCGGCCGGAAACTTTCCGGAACAAAATTCTCTCATTAAATTTATTTTATTTAGCTATAGTAAAGAGCACTACGAATCGTAGTCAAATGTTGTTCCGAGGCTGATCGACCATTTAGTTTTAGATTTTAAGATAACTTTAATTTGCTTCCACTGCGCTAAGATCAGCTTCGGAATCAAACATCCTGAATTTTGTAAGGGAAGTCGGAATTTTTATGTCGTTTACCAACATAGGCTCCATAGTAAAAGTGGTTCAGTCTATAGTCTGATCATCCCTGCAAAGTTTTCGGTACACCGTCCCTTACATCCTGTATTACTTGAAATTGTTCCCAGTTCGATTATGATGAAAAGATGGTACTGTGTTTCGGTGGTGGCCGTTGGTTACACAATAGTTATCTAGCAAGTGGTTTGAAAAACACCAGGCTAATGGATTGGACGGTCGTTTTTTGACTCAGTGTCGTATCCCTTAGTGTGTCAACCTCTCGATTCAGGAATGACATTTTCTAAGCGTCAATTGACACTTTATTACCGAAAAAGAAATCTGTCAGATGCGCTATACTGAGACAATGTCAGTTTCATGGGTTGGTTTACCCCTGATTGCAGTTGATTTTTTTACACCTTATATAATGTCGCCAGATCATCGCTCCGAGACGAGCATCAAGAGGTTGAAAGATTCGTCAGAGTCGGCCAGGCGCCGGTAGTTTATGTATACAACGTGTTACAAAACAACCAATAAAGCTGAAAGGGTGTGGAAAGGTCCGTTGCAAAGAGTTAATTAACAAAAAATTAGAGCCGTAGTATCGATTTTGAAAACTACGAAAAAAATTTTTTTTTATTAAATAACATTTATTTTTAATCGTGGCATCGCAGCACTAATTTTGACAGCTCAAAGTTCAAATGAAGTTACCGACGCGGCGAAGCGCAGTTCGGTCTACATTGCTGGCTATTACATGAATGTCAACAATACAAGAAACTAAGTCAACCAGCAATGTATGCCGAAGCGGACTTTGTTCGCCAGATAGTGTAGCACCTGACCTAGACTAGTGATGTGATTATTTTATCGACTGATGATAATAAAAAATATTCTTTTTTTTGATTAGTTGTGTAACAGGTTGTATGTGTATGTTTTATAGTTATGAGTTATGACTAGAATCCTTTGCAATACGATTTTGTGTTCAACAAAGCGTGTTGCGCCGACCCCAAGTAATTGGGATAAGGGCAGGAAGATGATGAGTTATGCCTAGAATATTAATATGACAAAATATGCTCACGTCAGAATCGACACCTTTCTAAAACGGTACTTCAATTCGTTATGGTGTCTACTGCCTATTTCCTATGTCTAGACGATGTCTATTTATAGAATAGGCTCAGTTTTATGGTGTTATATGATGTGATAGACAGGAATATTGATACAATCGTCGCATAATAAAACAAAATAAAATAAAATAAAAATAATGTGCCGTGTGGTGCCGGCTTAGAATAGCGTCACCCCATATCTTTCCCGTGGGTGTCGTTGCAGTTTTAGGTTACTATGGTGATACAGACTTGCGAATGACTCAAACTTTTGTCATACGTGGTGTAAATGGCCATTTTTTACTGGCGTCTGCCTACCCCGCGAAGGAAATAGACGTGATATACTTATGTATGTTATGAGATACGATAATGGCTCTGAAGTAGAAGTTGTTCAGCATGACGGAACGCTTTTGCTGGCACATGGTCATCGAGGATCTGGAATACCTGATGCGGACCACCAGCATCCCATCTAAACTATAAGAGATACGGTAATGGCTTCAAAGTAAAAGTTGTGGAGAATGATTAGCCGTTTTTGCTGGCACATGGTCATCTCTCTCTCTCCTTGGCAATTATTATTCCCATCTGATGGTGGGGTCTGCCTTTCTCGTCTTCTCTCTCCACTTCGCTCTGTTGGACGTATCTTCTTCAGTAACTTCGCAGGAACTCATATCTTTACGGATCACGTTTAACCATCTGGTCTTCGGTCTTCCCTGGACCCCTGGGTGTTAGATTGGATACTGTATTGCCTATATAGTCAGGAGGTCTTCTTTCACGTGACCAAACCACCGCAGTCTACTCTCAACTTGTCGGCAATGTCGCGTACGCCGAGACTACCGCGAACGTACTCGTTGCGTATTTTATCGAGTCTCGTCACTCCGCACATCCAACGAAGCATCTTCATTTCAGCCACGTGTATGGATTGTACTTGGCGTTGAGTTAGGGCCCAAGTTTCGCTACCGTAAGTTAGAACAGGCCTGATCATGCTCTTATATACCAGGCCTTTTAGTTTTACGGGCATTCTCCGGTCACAGGTTACGCCAGTCACTTCCCAGGCGGCTGCAATTCGATGCTGAATGTTTGCTTCCAGATCTCCTGTGGTGTGCAACATAGTGCCTAGATATTTGTATTCGTCGCATTTCTTTATTTGTTGTCCATCGATAAAGAGTGGGTCTTCGGAAGCACCTGGATTGTTACACACCATGTACTGGGTCTTAGCAACACTCAACATAAGACCACCTGCCTGCAACTGACGCTTCCATTCGTTCAAGGCGTGCTCTAACTCACTTTGGGATGTTGTACAAATAGCTACATCGTCTGCATAAATAAACGTCCATGGAAACTGAGCTTGAGCTTTTTCTGTAAGGGCATCCATCACTAAACAGAAGAGGTACGGGCTTAGGACTGAACCTTGATGTACTCCTTCAGTTACTGCTATTGGTTTTGTCTGCCCCACCGTGGTTCTTATTACTGACTTGACGTCTTTGTACATGTCAGCTATGATCTCAACGTACCTTTCTGGGATATTTTTCTTGCGAAGACTCCACCAGATTGTAGGACGAGGTACGCGATCGAATGCCTTTTCCATGTCCAAAAACGCCAGAAATAGCGGCTTATTATTAGCTCGAAACTCCTGTCCTATCATGCTGATTGCAAACATTGGGTCGATGGTGGATAAGCCAGGAACAAAGCCAAATTGGTTTGCAGATAGAGAACTCTCTGATCTTAATCGGGCATCAATAATTCTCTCGTAAAGTTTCATTGTGTGACTCATCAATTTTATGCCGCGGTAGTTATTACACTCATATCTGCAACCTTTACCCTTGTACAGTGGAATTATGGTGCTTAGTCTCCACGCATCCGGTATTTTGGATGTTTCCATAGCTTTAAGGAAGAGGTGTGTAAGGAGATAAATACCTTCTCTCCAAGGCATTTCCAGGCTTCTAGGATTCCATCTGGCCCCGGCGATTTCTTGTTAGCCATCTTTTGAGCGCTGATTTAACTTCCTGGGGTGTTATTAGTGGTACGAGACCAAGGTTACTGCTTACTTCAGAAAGAGTAACTGTTCTAGTGGTTGTGCTCAAAAGTTGTTCATAATAAGCGTGCCACGCTCCCAACACGTCTTTGCTTTTGTAAAGTATCGAACCGTCTGTGCCTTTTACAACCCTGGTTTTAACTGGATCTTGTGATGCCTTACTCCGAGCTTTGGATAATTTGAAAATTTCCTTTTATCCTTCACGACTTTCGAGTGCCGAGTAGAGTTCTCCCGTAGCTTTGTGCCGCTCTATGGCTACAGCTTTCTTGGCCTTTCTTTTGTGGACTTTATAGTTTTCTATCCTCATCTGTGGTGGACTGCCAAACCTTAAAAGTTTCTTTCTTTGCTTTAAGAGCAGCTTGGACATCGACATTCCACCACCAAGTTTCCTTGGATGTTCGTCTGCCTGGTTTCGTGCGACCTAGGATCTTATTTGCCGCCTTCATAATATCTGAGAATAGGTGCTTCCACATGGTGTTAACATCATCATCCATATTTATGGTCACACCTTCAAGTTCTTGTCTGAATTCTTCTGCCTTTCGCCTTTGAGTAACCACCACCTAGTGATTTCAGGTACCCTTCTGGTTTCGGCTCAGATTTCTTCGAACGTCATGTCCATGACCACAATACGGTGTTGGGAAATGACACATTCTCCTGGGATCACCTTACAATTCTTTACTCGACCAATGTTTACTCTGTTTGTTAATAAGTAGTCTATCTGCGTACTGTGAGGGCCACTTTGTACGTGATCAGATGCTCAGGCGCTTTTGAAGAAACTGTTCACAATAGCTAAATCATGAGCCATAGCGCTAGATAAAATAGTACTGCCAGCATTGTTCAAAGTTCCGTATCCGAATCCTCCATGCACTCGGGCGTACGCATGACTTTTCGTGCCTATGTGGCCATTGAGATCTGCACCAACGACACTTGTTTCGCCATTTGGTATCTGCTGGAGAACGGCTTCAAATGCTGTCCAGAAGGTCTCTTTTTCACTGTCCCTGCACCCATTCTGGGGTGCGTATGCAGATAAGATGTTCACTGTTTCGCCTTCGACTAGAACCTTAAGTGGTCATTTATGCGTTTGACTTCAATGATGTTATCTAGGTGTTTTTGACTAACTACTATTGCCACGCCATTTCGTCCATCTGCTGATCCAGTGTACATCATTTTGTATCCCTCGCCAATATTACGTGCTTTGGAGCCCTTCCATTTCGTCTCTTGAGACATGCAAAGTCAACTCTCCTCCTTTGAAAAAGTTCCGAGTTCTGTCGTCCTTCCAGTTAGTGAGCCAACATTTAGTGTTGCGAAGCGGACTTTCAAGTTTTGTTCTGGGACTAGCGTCTTGGCCGAGCCGTCCGTGACTCAGTAGCCCTCGCATATTTGTCGCAGATATAGGGCGATGTGTCTGCGCGTCGTTTGCGGCGACGCCTCATCCATTACACACGCTCTCAAAACTTGACTTTCCATAATGCTTTTCTGTGGTAGGTGGCAAGATTCGGGTTTATCATTCCAGTGCCGACGGCCGTCTGACGCACAAAACCATACAGGAAAACCCTTAGACAAGATGTATTCCGATGCACAGGTATTTAAGCCCGTGTGTAGTGATGTCTGGTTATCCCGCCAGATACTCGGTCGCCAGAGCCTCGTCTGTTGTCTAGCAGGGAGCACCACGGCAACCGATTGGTCGCCGCCGCCATCCGGCGCGAGCAGGTGAGGTTGACATTGTGAGGTTGCTGGCACATGGTCATGATGAGTCTATTCTGCTGAAACGGAAAATTGACTTTTAACTACGGGCAAAAGTCCAATTTCTACGGGAAAACAGGTAACTAGCAGCGGGTGAAACCGCTGGGCGTCAACCGCTGGGCGGGCCGCTAGTTTCCAATATAATTGACAACCACTCAAATTAGTTAACATCCACTTTTTCCATGATCATATTGCAGAATTTCAATCATAAATTAATGTGGAAAATATTCAGATTTTTTCTGTAGCATAATAAAATTTAAGAAATCATATAAGGAATCATACAGGAATCTGCGTCAATTTTGAACCGTCGAAAGAGATAACTAGAGTATGAATACGGCAAATGAAAAATAAACGGGTTTACCATGATATGAGATTCCAATACTAAAAATTCCATAAACTCAAGCGCATTAAAACGAGGTTTTTAGGTGCTTGAGTATCTACCAATGAGGAAGGAAATACTTGGTTGGCAACCCTGCATTACAATCAGCTGCCAATCAGTTGCATTTGACTTTGATTTTGACTATCATCCATCATGATGACAGCTTTGTCTCTCAAAGTGCGCTTTTTTTGTATAGGTATTTACCTACATCCACAAACGGGAGTGTTTTTTTTGCAGGATAATCATCGTACTGTGACGTCATCATGCACTTACGTTCTTTTAGAATGAGCAATTTTTAATTATTTAATTTAAAAAAAATAGAAGCGATATTTTCTAAAAAAATTATAACGGAGGCTTTAATTGTTCATTAAAGTTTAATTTAAACTAATCATATAGGTAGGTTTTAAAAATGATCGGTTGTCAATTTTTAACTACACAACGGTCGAAAAAATCTTCCAAATTCAAATGCCATCCCAACTGTCACATTGTTTAAGTTTTCTAACATGTCAAGTTTGACAGCTAATTTGTATGGGGCACTAGTATGAAAAAAATCGTTAAAGGTTAACGAACTTTAACTTGAATACTGTGATCAGAATTAATTAGGCACGCCTTTTGGTTATTAATTGATTGTGTACTTAGTTTAAAACTATTTCTATATTTTTTGTTTAAGTGATTTTTTTCTCTTCATGAGTAATCGATATCATGGGCTTAAAATACCGAGAGTAGGTACCTACATACAATATTTATACATTTAGTGTGGGACACAGAGTCGACAGAAGACCCAATTAACTTCTAGTGTTAAAGGTTGTGTAACTTGCTGCCACCAACTAACTGAGTTCGAGCAGCAACTGGGAACAACAAATTCACGTGCCCTCCGAAGCACAGAAACTCTGTTATCTGTCCCTCAAAGCCTGCATACAATCGAAACTATTTCACTGTGACCTTAGTATTACGTAGTAAATAACACTTTTACTATTCCACCTAAATACTTACTAGGCGAACTCCAAAATACCTACATTTCGACTTTCTCCGACGCCCTTTCTCCGGAATAAAGACAATAGTATTACGAATAATTGTTACGACGAGAGTACAGTGAAAGAATGACTTCGTTTGCGCTTAGCAGTGAGGAAACTTCATACAAACGCTCGAAACAGACGCGACGACGCCGCTTACAAGGAAACTGACCCAATTTCATCCGAGAGAAACGTTCCACGAATGCTCGTGGGAAGGGAATAATGTAATTTATAATCATAATTATAAGTATACTTAGCCTTTGTTTCTCACAGGGATAAGGCCGTTTAAAAATGGTGAAAGATTTTTTATACACGGTTAAAGATTTTATCCGATCATGTGTGGTGACAGTTGTTAAGTCAATGTTAACCATACATTAGGTGTCCTATATAGTACGCCCCTCTCAGGAGGAGCTAAAAAGTAATTTTATATTATTTTTATTATAAACGAAGGTGACAATGCCTGCGATTCAACAGAAACGGGTCGAATTTTCTTACTGTTACATCTATATACTGTGGCTAAACGCTGCGTCGCGGTGCAAGTGTGAAATCGGGCATTCATTGAACTGTCCAACCGTGACACGTTTCGACAGCTTGTCAATTTGGAACTAATCGACAATGCTTTAGAAACTTGATAGTGAAAAATGATCTATTGTTTTTGAAAGCGCAGAAAAAGCAAGAAGTACCTACACGTGTGAGTGATTTGATACTCTACACACAAAAGTGACGTTGTCATTTATTTAAGAAATGTTAAACCGACTTACAGACGGAAAACTCTAAAGTCTAACTTATTGAAATATTTTACGTATATGATAATGTTACGTACCTACAGTTTTAACTTAAATTGATAGTATAAATCATTTTTAAAAGGCGGATAAAATATAAAAACAACCTCTAGGCAAAGAATTTTGTATTAAAATAAAGAACCGTGACTATCCTAGCAAAAAATCGAAGTTACAATAGATAAGAACTGAACTCTTTGACATGCCACTGTGAAACGAATGACATGGTACGACAGACGCGCTGTCATTTTTGACACGTTTGACAGCTCGAAATTGAAATAAATCTCTGTGTCACGAATGCCTTAAGGAAAAAAAGAGTATCTTTAATCTGATTAGGAAGATCAATAACATCTATTATAGTTTTTTCGTTTGGAATGTTTAAGCCTAATTGATTTATAATAACACGATACAATTTATTAATAAGCCTATTAAGTAGAGATCATATTATAATGACTATGAAAATGACTTCAGAAGCCTACAGTTAAACCACAAAATAGAGAGTTTATAAAATAGAAAAAAATAAAGAGTTTATAGAAGGTTCACTCGACCCTATTCGGGACTTTTGCGATTGTCATTTGTTACATAGTCAGGGTTGGTACCGCCAACAATAAAAAAGTATAAAAATATCAAAGTATACAAGTATTAAACAAAATAACAGAATTAACACATACATATACAAATCACGCATTTATCCCTTGCGGGGAAGGAAGAGCGTCAACGGCCTTAAAGATACGGTCGTTATCGCCACGTCTGATAAAAAGTTGAGAACAGTTTCAGTTATTTTTGTGTATTACTATAGTGACAGGTTGTCAGCGTAGAGTAGGTACACAGGAACACACGCAACGTCGGTTTGTGCGTCGTTCATTCGATTCTCCACCCTACCTGCATATGAATACGGTTTGTGTCAAACGGCATCGCACAACGCTGCGTTGTCTGTCAAATCGTTTGACATAAACCGTATTCGTATAAAAATAAGGTGGAAAATCGAAAAAACGACGCACAAACCAACGTTGCGTGTGTTCCTCGCCAAAATGTTATAAAAAATTTCTCTTTTTTAAGTTTGAATTAAAATGTGACTTTCTTAAAGAGAATCTTTAACTTCCTACTGAGAAATAAACCTTTTTGATTTTGATTTCAGCCTGTCGCCTAAAACTGCAATATACATCAACTCTCAAATCCTATTGTAGCTTGTTACGACACCAACAGGAATGAAATGGGGTGATGCTATTCTCCGCCATAACACGGCATCAAAGAATTACTTAAGAGCAAATTAAGGAAATACTATGTAAATTCAGTAATCTAAAAGTCACTCCATGTTTATCTGAAGTTTAAATTAAGTATTTATAACATAAAATGTATTTAATTATTAGCATGTTTAAGTAGCGAGTATCGCTTGATCCCTGTTTGTGCAGTTTTGTGGGACATTGTTTTAGTTTATAAGTGTAACACTGTTATAAACAATAAAAATAATAATAAAAGAATAACTCTAATTTTGACTTTCACCGCAACTCTGCTAATAACATGGTGAAGCGTCAAAAGCCCGCCTGCACTCAACACCGCAGAAAATAGGAGTACAGTCACAAACACAGTCCGCCGTGTGATGCCGGCTTAGAACAGCATCACCCCACTTCTACCCGTGGGTGTCGTACAAGGCGACTAAGGGATAATCGTCCAGGGAATGGTCAGCAGCGTTCCCTGTAAATGCAACATCTTGCACTGCACTCGCCAATCAGCCTGCCTAGCGTGGTGAGTATGGCAATACCCCCCAATTTGAAGGGGCCCTTGTTCAGCAGTGGACTGTTGAGGCTATAGTAGTGGTAGTAGTCCCAGACAAAAAACTAACACAAAATCACGCATCTATACTTTGCGGAGAAGGCAGAGTGTCAAAGGTTCCGCCTATACTCAGCATCACATACCTATATAACAGAAGTAGAGTCACAGTGTTTTGAGATTTTCTCCCCATTACTTTATTTTATTTCTTGGCATTAGTCAACCCTAGTCAATTTTACATTTCTGCCAGAGTCAGTGGGAAACAAAACTAGCCACGCACCAGCAGTTTTACCGCTTCTTTTGTGAAAATATTTTTCTCCAAATCATATCTGTGTCGAACTGTACCTATCTCATATACAACAATCGCAAGTGTGAATTAATATAATCCTCTGCGGCCATTGTACGCAAATTTCGTCGCGTGCGCAACCTTTAGTACTTATGCAGTGTTACAATCATGAATATTGAAGTGACGTGCCTATAATACCTATTATAAGCTTTCTCCGAAATATTTTGTAACTTTGTGATGTAGTGACCTCATAGTGAAGGTACTAAAAAGTCAATGTTTGATTCCGAAGCTGATCTTAGCGCAGTGGAAGCAAATTAAAGTTATCTTAAAATCTAAAACTAAATGGTCGATCAGCCTCGGAACAACATTTGACTACGATTCGTAGTGCTCTTTACTATAGCTAAATAAAATAAATTTAATGAGAGAATTTTGTTCCGGAAAGTTTCCGGCCGAGAAATTCTTGTGTCCAAAATCTACTTAAACAGGGCCCAGCAACAATTGCTTACCGAGCGAACGATGACGCCGTCGTTTCCTTGTAAGTCTAGTTTTTGACAGGAA
>JANFCV010000612.1:0-40745 GCA_024500475.1 Phthorimaea operculella
TTATTGTAAAGCGTGACGAATTAAGATGAGTCCTATAAAAGCGAAGAAAAAATCTTGACCCTGAAACGTGTGAACGTTTTACCAAAAATGTGATACTGGCGTATTTTCGTCCGTTCATATCTGCCTGAAGTAAGAAAATAAATTTGGAATATATTTGATAACATCTTCTTTCAGTGTTTCGTCAGGTGTAAGACTGATAAAAATGTAATTGTACCTTATTATTCTAGTCGACTTAATTTGGCCTTGTGTGAGACAACTCAATAAAGCGAGATAAATACTGTGATATTTAGTGGTTCACTTTTTCTCAAAAACATTTGCACATATAAATAAAACCAGCTGGTGGAACAGAGCTCGCTCGGTTTTTGTTAAAAGGTATAAAACCTAAACGCATTCCTCTTCTGTTCTTGTCTGTACCTTATGCTGTATGAGGACGATTTATCATGGAAAAATTATGGAAATGTTTCCTGGTGGATAATCTATGTTCGTAGTGTGATCTATGGATGAGATTTGACATTATAAGGTTGTTGTGGAACATTATAATGATATTTGTTTTATATAAATGCGATACACATGGTTATATTTACGTGGTCATAGTTTTTAGTAGGCATATTGTTGAACAGCCTTATGAACAGCTGATTCATTTTACGTGATTTTGGATAGTGTCAACCCGTTAGTGTCAACCTGTGAAGTTTTCGTAGGTATGAACTGACAAAAATGTCTATTCTAGCAAAATTAGACTCGTCTTAAAAACCACGTCCACGTAATGTCAGCACAAACTTTTTGCTCCAAATGAACTGTTTCATGGAACCTACTATTAATCACAGCTTTGTAGCACAAAAATACCTCACATCAAATTTATCTCACATCTGTCTACAATACGCCTTGCGTGAGCACATTTCTCATAACAAGCAGATGAATTAAAATACAAAACCCGACTGCGGTGATTTCAGAGTTGTATTTTGCGATAAAAATCCACCATCTTGTATTTATGACTTTTTCATTTAACCAGAGTGTCACTTGCGCTACTGAGACGAATCTAGCGATACCTCACACGTCAAGATCCGGCCAGCTGTTTGGGCCGTGAATCATGTCTACATACCTAAATACCTACATACCCACTACATACCCATACCATAACCATAACAGCCACAATCCACTGCTGGACATGGGCCTCCCCCTATACTCACAACGCTTGGCAGGCGGATTCGTGAGCGCAGTGCATGAGAACGCTGCTGCCCATTCCCTGGATGTGTATCCCATAGTCGCTGTTTACGACACCCACGGGTAGAATAGGGGTGATGCTATTCTAAGCCGGCATCACACGGCTGCATACATACATACTCTCAAAAAACATAACCCTCCTTCTGAGACAGTCGGGTAAAAACATGACGTGATACTCCTACCTATCGCTCGTATTCTCGATTCCTTTCACCTGAAAATGCTGTAAGGGAGACCGAGGGGTGTTGGATCATTTTTAACATTTTGCTTCGTAACAAAAAATTGTATAAAAACAAATCGTTTTTGTTTACACCAATCGATAGCAAATTTCATTAGCTTTCAAATGATATACATGTTAAAAATATAAGTATAAACCCTTTAATAAAAACTCAACTTTAGTCAGAGCAAGTCATTTTGATCCACCTCATACCGAGGGTGATGGATCAGGTACAGAGGTGTTGGATCATTTTATGTTAATGTCATTTCAGTAAAGGCTTACTTGATAATTGAAGTATATTTACTAAAAATTAGCCAAACAATTAAGTGTGAAGAATTATCTAGGGGCACGGTAGTTACCCTCCAAATCAAGCCAAGCGAAGCGCGAGGCATACCTACCTTTCCTTGAAGTGCTTTGTCGTTTTTGAACTCTCATAACTTTAGTTTTCGATATACCAGATCGATCAAATCTTCAGGATATCTTGTAGATAAACATGCAAATTTTTAATAACATAGCTTTTATACTTTTGAATTTATGGATATCTAAAAAACGCCGATTTCTTTACTCACTGACACACCTCACTGATGATCATCAAAATGTTCGGTTACAACCTGAAGAAATTTGGTAAAATGAAAGTGAAAGTGAAAACGAAAGTGCAAGTGAAAACGAAAGTCGAGTCTGAGTCCGAGTCCGAGTCGAGTCGAGTCCGAGTCCGAGTCCGAGTCCGAGTCCGAGTCCGAGTCGAGGTCGAGTCCGAGTCGAGTCGAGTCCGAGTCGAAAGTCGAGTCCGAGTCCGAGTCCGAGTCCGAGTCGAGTCGGAGTCAGAGTCGAGTCGAGTCCGAGTCGAGTCCGAGTCAGTCCGAGTCGAGTCCGAGTCCGAGTCGAGTCCGAGTCCGAGTCGGAGTCCGAGTCCGAGTCGAGTCGAGTCGAGTCCGAGTCGAGTCGAGTCCGAGTCGAGTCCGAGTCCGATTTCGAGTCCGAGTCCGAGTCCGAGTCCGAGTCCGAGTCCGAGTCCGAGTCGAGTCCGAGTCGAGTCCGAGTCCGAGTCGAGTCCGAGTCGAGTCGAGTCGAGTCCGAGTCCGAGTCCGAGTCCGAGTCCGTGGATGAGGATGAGGATGAGGTTATTAATAACGTATTCGGTTACAAGTCACAGCGCGTGGTGCCTCTGAACACCTATTTACACCCGGCCGGCACAACACGCGTAGTGTTCGTGTACTTCTATTAAATTACCCATACAAAATTTTACCGAGTGTGTTAGATCGGCCTGATCCAGCGGCCCTCGGTACGAATAATCGTGCCAGTTTGTAAAAAAATTAAACTGAGATAAAACCACAGAGAACCAAGACGTACCAGTGGTACCATTTGAATCCTTAATTTGTAGGGTTTCATTTCGTATTAATCTTAAATGAAAATATAAAGCTCCTCCAAAATATTAGACTGTCAAAAACAGCAGAAAACTTACTTTTGTCGATTTTTGACGATGATCCAATAAAAACAAAATGGCGCGCGATTGGTCAGGGACGCTAACTAAAGGGTCAACAAGGGGCAGAAATAGGCACACTTGCATTGTAGTCTGCTCGCTAACGGTTCTACTTTTCGAGAAAACAAAGCTGATCCGATCCTCTGATTCAATTCCCTCACTGCAATAAAATACGGATATAGGACTTAAGCTTAAGCGGGCCATTGTATGTCAGTTTTCCTCTATCCCAGCCTAGCTCTATCTATTCTCAACGTATAGACGATTTCTTTGAGTACGCAGCAAATATTTTGAGGTCTTGTTAACCAAAGTAACAGGCTTTTAGAATTAGTTTATTAAATGTAATTTTTTTTATCATGACAATAAAATTTCTTTAATGCAATGTTATTTTACGTGAAATAGTTTTCGTTTTATATTTTTTGACATAATAATTGTGATTATTTCTTGATAATTTGCAGATATAACTATAGGTATATTGTATAAGAACTTTTGATGTTTTGACTGCACATAAAATTTCAATTTTTGAAAAAAGTAACCTTTTTATATGCACATTCCAAAATGCGTTTTTCCGGGAAAATGAGTTGCAGTGAAACTGCTTATGGGCTGTAGTAATCAATGAACCTTCACTTACTTACATATTTGATTCCCCACATAACAAAACGTAGGTTTTCGAATCGATAACTCTGGTACAGTAGATAAAACCTTTTGGTAGCCTCAATGGTAAAGGTAGAAGGGGAGCATATTCATACAGAACAATACTCAGCAATATCCGTTGTATATTGCATATCTAATATCTATCTGGAGAATTGCCACGACAATTATGCGGGCCGTTTCCTAATTTGTTAGAGCGGTACGTATATACCATACCAACAGCCACAATATAATTTACGGCGACACGAGTGTCATGGTATTTATATATTTACAGTTATCAAATCTCTGTGTGAATAGGGTTATGGTTAATTTAAAAGTAGAAATAAACGAAACTTACTCTAAAACATTTTTATTTTTTAATGAAAATGTTCTCCAAGTCAACAACTGGCAGTAAACCGCAAAGGATAGGATCAGTGTCGAAGGCTCGTTTTGGAGGCCAAGATCCATTTCGGGTCGCTGAGCCAGCGGTGTTAGTTAGTTAGTTTTAATGAAAATGTTATTTAACATTTGCAATATCTAGTCTTGCCCTTCATAGTAACAATAAAATCCAACCACAAGTATAATAACCAAGCTATACGACAGCAGACTCCGTCCATTTTATATTCAAAGAGTCCTCCATCGAATTCCATCTTAAGTTTATGTGACAAAGTCTTACATAGATTTTTAAATGAGAATTAAGTTATAAACTTCAAAGTTAGCACCGCCTTAGTAGTACTCATAAATATTTTTATAATTTTGTGAGGATCCAAGTTTTGGATAGGCTTTTTTGATATATGTAGTTAAGCCGCTATCAGGATGTTATGACTAGCCTGCACATGACTTTTTGATAACATTGATAATATGTATATGTAGACCTTACTGAAATCGTTTTAGAGTCGAAATGCAACAGTGTGAATTTCAACGCAAAATTTTAGATACTTTGTGTATGACATCAAATATTTTTAGCAAAGGTTGTCATATTCTATCATTTAGAAAGCAGAGGTATTTGTTTTCCTTTGTTTATATAACCAGTTGATGTTATTTATTAGGCCACTTGAGATAATGGTCATCATTTCATATATAACACCATATAACACACATCCGTCTTTGTTGACGTACCGGACTTACCTTAAATATTAACATTTATTTTGAAACTCTAACTTTAAATTGCAATTCAAGTAAAACTGGTACTTTAGTTGAAATTACCACTCGTTGCATTCGCGGCGATTTCTTGGTTGTAAACTCAAGTGAGAAAAGGGGCGCCTTACAACTATCATAGTGGCGGTCTAAACTATACGGTTACAATTAATTAAGTACAAATCTCTTGAGGGTGTAATCTACTCACAAAACTGAACAACTTTTGTTAGAAACTATTCCTCGAAATATGAAAAAATCTGGGCCTCCCATACTAAGTGACACACTTTTTCAGCATTTTTGTATGGGAGGTCCAAATTTTATATTTGACGAAAAGTTTCAAACAAAAGTTGTTCAGTTTGTGAGTAATCACATCCTCAAAAGATTTAATAACAATTAACCTATATATTACCTCTTTGTGTAAGTAGTATGTACATGAACGACTTTATGAAATATACGTTTAGTGACTATATACATTTTTCAAGAAGGCACATAAACTTTTATAGTTTTTCATGACTTACATTTTAGGAAGCCGTAACACTTGTCGATCATAAAGAGATTTGATTACTAGCTTAATATTTAAAGGGCGTACTGTCATGAAACTGGGACCACTTCATGAAATACAAAGTGATTTAGTTAGGTATCTTCAAATTCCATACACTGCCTGCTAGAATCTGCGTTTCCAGCAGTTGCCAACCATGTCAGAGGGCTATACCAGTAATATAAGAAGGATGGAAAACTTCGACCCCAGGGTTCATCGGGTCGTTCTTTGACTCAGTACCTCGCATGTGGCAACCGATGTGGCGCAGTGGTTTGTATGACACGCAGAAGGTTCCGGGTTCAATTCCCTGTGGGGTCACTCCCAAAGTTGATATTTATCACTTTGTGAATTTGTTCCCAGTCTGGTTAGGACATTGCAGGCTGAACCACCTGATTTTCCGAAACGTAAGATGGTTCCGTGCTTCGGATGGGCACGTTAAGCCGTCAGTTCCGGTTGCTTTCTACCGTGTCAGAGGCCTGCTAATTGCAGTAGGCGGTTGCAAAACAGACACCAGGATTCATCGGGTCGTTGAACGGCTCGGTGTCCCACATGAAGAGAGAGACCTCGCATGAAAAAAGGAGATGCCATACTCATGGACGTATAAAGGGCGGACAGAATGCCAGTTATGTCAAAACTGAATAACCGTAATGGCGGCGGATAAATTTGTGTGAGTGAATTAGGGTTGCCATGTTAGGATTCTTTTTACCAATAAAACACAGTTATTAATACGATTATATTGAATTGTTCTATTTACGACTTACATCCCATATGTTGAGTAAGTTTTTATAATACGTTCTTTTGCTTTGAGAAATTCTTGTCTCGTTTTCTAATTTTAAGATGTGGTGAAAGATTTTTTAACCCACCCACCCAATAATTACCTATACTTTAGGAAATTTATAACGTGAATAATGGCACCAGCCCCTCAGTTGGAGGCTAATTTAAATAATTTAAAACATGAAAATGAGTAATCAAATTATTAATTTACCTGTGAAACGTGATTCTCGAACTTTTATTCCTTTGATCTCTGCTGTTTTTCAAATTTTACAACGCACGACATGATGTTTTGTTTTTGTTTATTTTGCAAAAATCGGTAGAGTAGGCTGACGTTTGCGTTCGGAATGGCTGGGTTTGGTGTGAATGTGTGCGTGCGTTCTTGTACAGCCAACTGGCTGACTTGGGGCTACACAGAGGTTTTATTAGCGCGACTCTGTCCGCCCTTTTATACGTCCATGGCCATACTGTGGTAACATTTTGTCTAGCTTGATTGTAATGAAACGCTGCCAAACTGCATAATTGACAACAGTTGGTAACAATTTCCTCTCCACTCTCTCTGTAACAAATTAGCTCTGTTCCCAGCAGTAAACAAAACGTGTTTACAACTAGATGTGGCCATCTGCAAGCTAGTTAGTTGTTGGTTGCATTTTATTATAGTCACAAGCTAGTCAGTTAGTTGTATCTGTATTTTATTATGGACTTAATTTGCTGCCAGATAAGCTACCACTTGCACGACTATTGTTGGAGATCAAGTTAAAGGATAGCATATTATGTAGTGGATGGATGTTTTGAGTTTTGAGGGATTCTTTTAATAGCAATGGCGTCTAAATTATGATTGCGTGAAACTGCTGTACGCAGGCCTATCTCAGTGTAAGGCATGATATTCTTGTTTTCAATAACAAGTCGATACCAACCGTCTTCTTTAGGTAATTAGTTATTCTGGTCGGAGGGCGTCCATTCTAACGCTACACTAATTGCCAAGGCATGGCCTCAACTCAACAACCCGTTTACTCATATTTCGAAAAAAAGTAACCCAACATAAAACAAAATATCCTTTCAATTATACTTAGGAATGACCATGATTTTGCCAACCACTTTGTCTATCAAATAGGCATTATCTGTTCTTCGACAATCTAACGCCAATCGCTTTGGTATCTAATAAAGCAGAGATGACAGCGGAAAATATCGGCTGCTTTTGACAACTGGTGATGTACGGCCTTGAGGGTAGTTATTGGTTTTCTTCAAAGATATCAGAACTTTTCTGTGTAGTGCCGGCTTAGAATAGCATCACCCCATATCTTTCCTTTCGGAATGACTCTCAAACTGTTGTAAGTTGTAAGTGGCCATTTTATGCAGCCGTTTACGCTCTGACTACCCGCAAGGATATAGGTGTGATATATGCATGTATCAGAACTTTAGGTCGTTGACACATCGAAAGGAATTAAGGCAGGATCACACGAAACGTCCGCCGCTGCGATTTTCAATCGCATTCGTAACTATGCGTTAAGAAAAATTCGTTAACAGACGCCGTATTTGTATTGGAATAAGACGGTTCGTATTTAAGTATCTAATAAATTAAGTAACGAAATATGTAAATAATTTCACACACAATAAACTTTTCAGTTGAATAAATTCGCCCAAGATAAATATTCCCAATATTTTATCCGGTGGTAAGAATGTAAAATACTTTCCCCAGAGAATTTACCGAAACGGGTTTATACACTTTATTTGAAAGAAATTTTATTTGAGTGAAAATTCCTTTCTGCGAATCGTTTTGGAGTCACTGACCTTACAGAAATGTCCGATGGTAAAACTCATCGGACCAGAAATAGATTTTCACATTCAAAGTGTTTTTACAGGTATGTTGTCGTTCTCTTGATAGTAATCAACATATCGGCTTAAAACATAACCAGGCGGGTGGTAAAAACATGTTTTATCTTGATATGCATTCTTTTACGCCACAGCAGCTACGCCGTAGCAAAACTGCTACAGTGTTGCTACGAAGCGTAGTACTATTACTACGCGACATTGTGTAGGTATCTGTAGGGTATCCGGCGTTTCACCAGCACCATTAAAGTGCCGTAACTTGCATCTACGTTAGTCACCGCACGAGATAAACCAGCTGAATTTGCAGCGGCTTATGACACATGTTGTGTCGCATTTGCAACACACTGGGTGGTAAATTAAGGCAGGAAACACACGTAACATTCGTTTAAGTGTTATTTTGCTCTAAATAATCCTAGCGTTAGAACGATATGAATTACGACCTTATTCTCATACATACCTATTATACTTCTTTTGTACGGCTTATGTGAAATGTTTGACAAACGCATACGTCTTTGTGTGATGCGCAGAGCTTGCGTCTGTCAAAATGTTTGACATAAACCATATTCATATATGAATATAAGGCGGAAAATCGCATTTTCTTAAGGCATGCGATAATGCTGCATAATAATAACGTGCAAATGGACGATTAGTGTGTTTATTATCTTAATCAACAAACGAATCAGAATAGATTTTGCCAAGGAACATACAGTTAACTACAGTAAAATAACTTAGACCCTCATAAAGAACGGACCGGTACAACCTTAGTTCTTGAAGTAAAACGCTAGTTAATCTTCTCATATATTTCAAGAAGCCAATAACTGCCCTGAAGGCCGTACATTACTCAGTTGTCGAAAGCAGACGATATTTTACGCCGCTGTCATCTCCGATTTATTAGATAGCAAATCGATGGGCTCTCGATAGCTCAGAAACAGAAAATATCCACGCATTAGTAGACAAGATATATTTGCTAAATTCGCAGGCTTGATTAGAACCGCGGTAGCCCAGTTGGTAGTGGCGTCGGCAGTACAGATGCCGAAAGTCGCAGGTTAAAATCCTGCCTGCGGTGAAAAATGTTGCAATTTTTCCAAAAGAAAATACCCTTAGTCCCGGTATGCTACAATTTAGCTATGCTACCTTTTTGAATACGTCAAAAGGAAAATACAGTTAGAAACAAAAACTGTTATTGAGTTGGTTATGACAACACTTGTAATTATTTCCAGATATCCTGGCTGGACTAGCCCAGGAAGGAAAAGAAGTTGGACTTCCACACAAAATCGCCGATCAGCTGATGATTTACTTAAAGGAGGTCCAATTTTATGTGTTCCATGGGAAAATTGGGGTGATGCTATTCTAAGCCGGCATAATCACGCTATTACAAGGTATTGTGAATCTACTCAGAAATATATGCTTTAAATCATGACTTCTTTGTGATGCAAAAGAAAATATTTGCATAACAGTTTTGCTTTTACAAAGTAACAATTTTTATTCTGGATATTCCAAACAAGCTCTTACCACCTTTCGTAAAAGGCATTCACAAATTCTGCAACAACATGCAACCTGTCTCCACGTTATCTTTTCCGGACACCGAAAGGAATGTTCCTGTCTCATGTTTTTTGAACGAACATTCTTTTTTGTAAGTACGCCATTTTAGTCTGAAAATAGGGCACAGAATTATCAGTAGGTACCTACGTGGTACTTCTTTATAATTATTTACGGTTTGAAATGAATTGACTCTTAAGTGACTGATAAAAAATGGTGCTACAAAACTATTTAGTTCAGTATTTTACAACTTTAAAACTATTTGTTGTGTTTACTTCAAACACAATAATCAAAGTCGCTTCAAAAAGTCCCAAAAATATGACTGACCTCAAGAATCCCTGGAATCAGATGTACTGAACATTATTATAAGATACACATATACATAAATATAATCACGCTCTTTCCCATAGGGGTAGGCAGAGACTACTTCCTTCCTTATAAGATTGTAGTTAAAATCAGAACCAGTTTCTTTTTCTTACGTCGGTTAAGAAGTTTATGCGTATTTCTAGGAACACGAGTATAGTGTTTTCACAGTTTGTAGCCGCGCGTGCCAAACGTCTAATAGCTAGACTTAAACTAGTGTTAAGTACTTTATTTAGTGTTTCATTGAGCACCTTCAGTGGGATACTTAATAGTGTTCACACACTCACAAGTAGTGTTCTATACAGGGAGTAACAGAAAGGGTATAACAAGCCGAAAGGAGGTCATGGTTCTCATGAAACTGAACAACTTTTCCTATGGAACGTTGGTCGAAATATGGAAAAATAATTTGGGCCTCCCACATTAAATCAGTCAGCTGAGCGGCGATTTTGTATGGGAGTTCCTCGATTTTGTATGTAATACCCATTCAATTACTCGCGGTATATGAAAATATGAACACCGTGTTATTTTTTTAATGTTTGTTTTTGGGATAGCTGTTTGAAACTTATTAACTATAAATTTTACATGACGGAATACTCAGTCAAAGAATTGTTTTTATATGACATCAAAGAAAGCCAAATATTATTCGCGCAAGTTACAATGCAAAAAAGTAGGTAGTAGGTATTAATACAATCCTTGCTACAACTTACAGAAGGTTCACTAGATCCAATTTAGAATTTTCACGATCGTCACTTGCTACATAGCCGGGGTTGCTACTGGGAAAAATTTCAATGTACAGGAATATCAGAACAGCAAAATCCAATACAAGAACGGCATATGATTCTGAGTCAATTTTAATCCAAGAAATATGACGTTTGTGGCATTCTTAGTTAACTGGAGTTCGTCTGAGAATCAAATTATTTCCAGTTAAAGTTAGTTATGTCAAAATCGACGCTAAGACTGAGTGAGTCATCCTGTTCACAACCTCTCAATTTTATGTAGGTAAGCTATCAAACAAATTTTCTTTTACTTGTATATTGATATAGTTATTTTCTTGGAAAATATTTATCTCTTCACATACTGACAAAAAAGATGTTCATTGGTAAATACTCAGGATACGAGAGACCAATATAATATGTGTGTATTGAATAGACACGGGCAAACACGGAAATAATTAAGAGATATTAATCATGTTCACCTTATTACGTTACGGTCATGGAAGTTTTACGTAGGGATGGCTTCCAAGTTCGCTGAGAAAGGTTCGTAATTGGTAGGTATATCGCCAGGACTTTAACCTACTTCTAAAATTCACTTATTATTTAATTTGTATCGATCCCTTTTGTTAAGATTAAAAATTAGTTAACACCATTTCACATCTTTATTCACCAAAGTCCTAATACAGAATGTCAGAGGGTACCATTATTATTTTTAAACTTTGACAATTACTAAACTTTACTACATCGCCGCTTATTCAATATTGAATTGGTACTGCGTTTCGATTTATATTTGGATAAGGTTGTGTAGGTAGTCAACTTGATAGTGCTATATTTGTTAATAAACAAACCGAAGGGATTAATCGTGTTTGTCCGCCATGCAACGAGACACAGTACCATTTCTTTTCTACATGCTATTTTAAATGTTTGAATGTAAAATCAACAGTGTAAAACTCAATAACTAACACTTTATTTATCCCTTGAAACAAAAAAAGTGGTCCAATCCTCCATACAATGTTAGTTAATTTGAAGCTCCGTTAAATATTTTAAAGGTCAAATCGCACCAACGCACCGCGCGGAACCGCGGCTAAGCCGCGCGTTACAACTAATATTGTTTACATCAATCTAATATTGCTGCAGAGGATTGGCGTGGTGTGGCGCAACATACTTGCGGAGAATATATTTTAGTTGATAACAATCGGCAGAGGAGTGGCGCGGCGCGAATTTGGGTCTTGTAGAAATATGTAACGTATCACATGCAAAAAGGCCGAGCCTCTCCGCTGCCACGCCATATAAGGGCTGGTGTGCAGACAACGTTTTACCTGTCACTGTCGCCATTTTCACGCTGTACGATGAACGATACGCGCTTAGGGTTGTCACGCCTTTTCCTTTAAAGTAGCCGCAGTTGGATGAGCCACCTTGTCTTTGTGATGCAGCCCATCTATTTACGAAAGTACGTGACATCTTCCGCAGCCACGCCCTCCCCCAAGTTGCCGCTAGCTGATGAGCACAATTTGAGCCTCTCCTAATGGGGTATTACCTAAACTGGTAAGATCTCGCAACGGCGTGATGTTTCGCCTGCAGGACACCTGGACAGGTGCATGGCTAATTAGAGCAATTCAACCACTACCCCATAAAGCTCAGTCTTGAAGGTGAATCGCCGCCGGCCTCTTTGCGGCCGTTGTGAAGATCTCCACGTCAAATTGCCGTAGTCATAGATATAAATTTCTAGGAGATATTTGTGCCTGTACGCTTATTGTGCCCTCAAAATTACATTTTAAGCCCCCATCATAAGCCCCAAAATTGGGGTATCACGCACGTCCTTGTATGTCATTTTTATTTCCAAGTTATCGATTCCCAGAGGTATGAAAAGTTGAAATCATACAAGCATGGGACAGCCTAGTGTTGCGCTCTACTCTAGGGCCCGCAACGAGCAGGCTACACTTTACTACCAGACTAGGCTTGAGCAACCGCAGCTTCCGTCAGCGAGAGAATGTTCGTCCGCACGTACGATTCGCCTAGCAGTGACACATCGTCGATTTCTCCCCGTTTTGCTATAGACGCCCTCTGAAGGGCCCCTGAAAAGCGCGTCTACTAGGGTCACGCCACCGCTTTCCTTGTCCCTGATGTATATTTTGGGCTCAGAATTAGCTCAACGACGTCTTCAAGCGGCCCCACCTGGCAAATACCTACGTGTCAGCTTCGGCAGGATCTTAGCGTAGAATACTGGATTCGGCATTTTAGCAAAGACCAAACAGGGTTTTGGTTCTACTATCGCTACTGCCACCAGCGCTGGAGGGCTCCGGGACCGAAGTCTTCTGTTTCACATGCGCACCCTCAAAAAAGCGTCCCTTGATGATCGCAATACGAGGTCTCCCCGTTAACACTGTTCCAGAGACATCCAAATAGAGCTGACCACCCTAAGCCACGAGGTGGACTTCGTGCGCCCCATCAAGGCTCGCGGAGGACGCCCAGGGTGCATTTGACACAACTGACACATTTTGAACTATCGATACTATCGAATAAGTAGATACTAAATGATTGTTGAACGATACTTGTGCCGTGTGATGCTGGCTTAAATAGCATCACCCCGAAGGTGTTCTAAAAACGACTAAGGGATTATTATACAGGAATGGGTGGCAGCGTTTCCAGTAAATTAAACATCTTGAATTGCGTTCGCCAATCCGCCTGCCAATCATGGTGAGTATGGCAGTACCCCGACAAGGAAGGTCCATGTCCAGGTGTGGATTGTTGGGGCTGAGAAGTTTGAAAGATAGCGTGAACTATCGATTAGACTCTGCAAAACGCGCGACACAATAAGGTCGAAAGTATGTCAATGCCAAAGTTTAGTTACTTCTCATTGGTTGTCGTTGCATCAACATTGTCGTACTCACAGGTAGTACTGCAATCTGCAATACGCTTTGAGTTTTCCTCCCCGTGTTGGTCCGGCACGAAACGAGTACCTACAGTCTATGTAAGCCTTTATGGTTTTCGATGCTTCACTTTTGACAGTTTTGACTCAAAATGTTGTCAAAGTCCTAAATCGGGCGTTAAAGTTAATGACAGCTCCGGGGACCTGTTAGATTTTAACGGCCGATTAGTTGTTGTCAAAGAAATGTGACATGCGCCGCATACACAGCTGTCAAATAAGTGACTGCTAGAAATGCCAAATTGACGCCACATTGAAAGCTGTCTTAATTGTCAATTGTCCCAAATCATAAAGGCTAACACAGACGGTACGCGATACATCAAGTAAATGAGCTAGTATGAAGGTGCGCGACGCACCTCCCGGGAGACTTTTTTGTCCGCGGTTCAGGAGACTACGCCGCGACGCAACTGTCTCCAGGTATATATATTGGTTTCAAATTTAATGCACAAGTGCGGGCACTGCAACAAAAAGTTTCAGGTTCGCATAAGCTTCGACTATAATCAACAAGGTCGTTTGAAAGCATACAAAGGCATTTCACTACCTGCGTATTTGCTACCTTCTTGCTACGAACCTATTTAAAGACAAAATGTTAGTCTGTTTGAAGAAAAGAAAAGCAGAACATTCTTGTACCTACTTATGAAATAAATAGGTATTCGTGCAAAATCTACAGTTTTGGAAAGGTTTTCCAGTAGCTATTTCTTTCGGGTTTGAGATTGAAACTGATCTCAAGTTCTTCTTATGTCGTGTGAAACCTAATAAACGACCAGATGACCCGGTGTCAGAGTTTTTTACACCGACTACTTACTAGTAGGTACTAAAAGGCCTCAGATATGTTTGTAACGGCCTCCGCAGGTTACAGTTAATCGAGGCCGAGGGCTTTGCGTGCTCTCCGAAGCACGGATCCATCTTTTATCAAACATTCAAGTGATTCAACCAGTTATGAAGTAAGATGTGTGAAAATTTTCAAAAGTGATGATTACAAGGTTTTAAGGCTTCCGTACCTCAAAGTTAAATAACGGAACCCTTATAGGATCACTTTGTTGTCCGTCCGTCTATCTGTCATTCTGTCAAGGCCCTTTATCTCAGGAACACGCACGTACGAAAGATATCGAGTTAAAATTAAAACCGTATACTCAAGTCTATGAACGCTAGTAGTTGTGAAAAAATCAAGCACCTAACTTCAAGTAAAAAAAGATATAACCGTTTATGCAGTGAAAACCCGTTATTCCCCGTTGGGAATTTCTCGTCCCAACGGCCCCAAATTCAAACTTTTAGAGATTCGGGGCCGTTGGGACGAAAATTCAACGGGCTCAGGCCGATCTGCGGGGACCGTTGGGAATAACGGGTAAAATCGTTTTTTTACCCTGTCAAGGGCATCAAAATTGAGAGTACTTCCTAGACCTAAAAGTACAAATTAAAGAAAAACGCAAAATAAATCATTTTCATAAATATATGGTGTTTATGGAGGCCGAAAAATAAACAAAATTTAAGAAATTTGGCTAGTTGTCCAAGTGGAGTATCATATTATGAAATATAGGTCTACCAACCAGAATAAGCTACAAATTTTAACACGGAACCCCGGTGGTATGAGCCCAACCAATAAGCATAATACATAATTTTCCCACTATATCTCCCTATTCTCACTCCTGCGAACGAAGGTCCATTTCATAATGGACGTAGTCGTACACAACATTGTTTTTCTCTAAATTTTTTGTTCTCAAAACAAGCGCACAGGCACAACTATCTCCTAGAAATGTATATCTATGACTGCGGCAATTTGTCGTGGAGATCTTCACAACGGCCGCACAGAGGCTGGCGGCGATTCACCTTCAAGACTCAGCTTTATGGGGTAGGGGTTGAATTACTTAGTTAGCCATGCACCTGTCCTGCAGGTGAAACATCACGCGCCACGGCGAGATCGTAAAAGTTTAGGTGATACTCCATTAGGAGGGAGGCCCAAATTATGCTCATCAGCTAGCAGCGGCAACTTGGGTTTGGTGGGCGTGGCTGCGGAAGATGTCACGTACTTTCGTAAATGGGTGGGCTGCATCACGAAGACAAGGTGGCTCATCCAACTGCGGCTACTTTGAAGGAAAAAGTCCTGACACGCGTATCATTTATTCCACAGCGTGGAGATGACGACAGGTGACAGTTAAAACGTTGTATGCACGTCAGCCTTACAATAACGGCGTGGTAGCGGAAAGGTTCGGTCTTTTTTGCATGTGATACGTAACATATTTCTACAAGAACTAAATTTGCGCCGCGCCGCTCCTGCCGATTGTTATCACCTAAAATATATACTTCGCAAATAAATAGGTATCTAACGCCACACCACGCAAATCCTCTGCAGCGATATTGTAGTGTAGGTTGATGTAAACAATATCAGTTGTAACGCGTGGCTACGCCGCGGTTCCGCGCGGTGCGTTGGTGCGATTTGACCTTTAAAATATTTAACGGAGCTTCAAATTAACTAACATTGTATGGAGGAATTGGACCTAAAGTTGCCCCATCTAAGCTTGACTAATTGTCTGTCTTATGTGCTAACATGTTTGAACGTGTCGTTCCACAAACAGGGTGTTATCAAATTCACAAATTACGTAACACATGAGCACGGTTGAGCGGATCAAAATTCACGGCATCGCCGAGCAAAACGTGATTGAATTAGGGTATCTGTGCCTATTCTCGGCCGCTCAAAGGTCCGGGGTGAAGGCCGGCGTCTGTGACGTTTACCCCACGACACAGTAATGCAAGCAAACTACTTGAACGTGAACTGAAGAGTTTTGGCAACATACTTAGTTTCCCTCCAGTCGCTTTTGGTCTTGACTAGCTAGTCTTAAAGGCTAAGGTGACAGAGAACTAACAAAGCTTATACAGTCAATTTTGCATTTTGTCTACTTTGCATACGATTTTGAAAACATTAAGCCATATTCGTAATGCAAAAGTTAATTATAAGAAATGAGCTTCCCACCCAACCACAAATCTGCAAATTTTTGCCATTGTAATGCCACATGCAACACTCAACTGTCATTTTAATGCCACTGTGATTTTCTTTACTAAAAAGTTAAAACTGTCAGTAGAATACGAAACTATCAAAACTGACATGCCATCTACACGCAACTAAAACGATTTTTATTTAGCAGACTTCGGCCAGTCTTGTCTGCAGGGAGTATCTACTGTTCTGTTTTATACTGTTGCCAGTCGGTTTGAGACACGATTACCCAACGAGGTAGGTGAACAAACGTGGACTTTTCCGGAATGTTGACTACCACTAAGTTATCTGCATGAGAGTACCTACTGCTGTGTTTTCATACTGTGGCCACTAGGTCTGAGACACGATTACCCAACGAGGTAGGTGAACAAACGTGGACTTTTCCGAGATGTTGATTACACTAAGTAGGGCAAGTGGGGCGATTCCAAATACCGTCTACAGTTCGTTTGGGTAATGAAATAGGTAAGTAGGGAAGAGACTGCTAATAGTTCGGAGTTCGTTGAACCGTTTTATTACTCGAGATACTCATATTGCTGTGATTTATTTAAAATTAAATTTAATTTAATTTAAATTTATTATTTTAGTCGTGCGCATTATTTCACTACAATGGAGCCAATTTTAAAATCATGTAGGTACTACCTACAACTGAACAACACACCCCTAAAACACTAAGGTCAACAGATGAAACTGAACAGCTTTTCCTAATTTAACTTTCCAAACCTAAACATTAGTCAAAACATAAAATACCCCCACAGAAAATTGCTCGCTATGATGACATTTTTTATAATAAGGTAAAAAAAGTTGTTCAGTTTGGCTTGCTGAACTTAAGTTTTTAGGAAAGTCAGGCGTTTGATTCCATCCCGTATAGTATTTGGTTACAGGATGGTTCCAAACGCAAAGGCGAACACTTTTGCACTCTACCACAAATTGATTCCTGCCCTCTTACGTTTTCTCAGCGTTTTCTATGTGAAGACGAAAACAGTCTAGACAGACAAAATAACAGACGTACGCTCTTCAGACAATAATAATGTTGGATTTCGCGATTCTTCTTCAAGCTAAGTGTCGGTTAGGATAAGCGCAAAAATGTGTAGAGATATTTTTGTTCGAGTCAGACACCCATGAATCAGGACAAGTTTTTCGAAGAAAAAATACGACGAGTATAAGATATGGCAGCATATACTGTTTTTTTTACAAATTCTAAAGAAAACCAGTGTAAGTTGATCCCTTGAATAGGTAGGTACATTTGATGGCACTACCTATAGGTTATAACAAAATTTGCGTAATATCTTCTGTCATATTCGGAAATTCTTCGATTACACTTCTAGCAGACAATATTTAGGCATCATCCAATGTGGTAAGTTAGAAAGTATTAAATAATATTTCTGGTATTATGGCGTTTCAAATACCAAAACTTAAGAAATTCAATAATTTAAAACATTTTTGGTAATAAATATTTAATTTTATATTATTTTTCAAACAAATCACTGTACCTACTGCATATTGTAAACTGTTAACTGTTGATCATAGATGACAACATGTAGATAGCATAGAAATTCTTTACCGACGACATAAAACATCACCCTTAATTTCCGTGTCTTTTCAGCATACAAACGCTGCTTACAAAGTAATTAATGTGGTAGCAATCAAATTAATATGGTAATAAGTAGGCGGGCAGACACAGGATAACCATCAACTTAGGTAATTTAGCTACGGCAAGTGTATTAGCTTAATTTGTAAGTAGGTAAATGGTCGTGTAGGCGAGGCCGTATCGTTAGACACACATATTTATCTTCCCACAAACAATACTAGGTTAGTATTTTCCGTATTTCAGACCATCAAAAAGTATTCATACTATTTACTATAAGTATTTAGTAGGTAATATCATCATGACATCAATCAGTGACTGAAGATAAACAGAATACAAGATGTCAAACAATCAAGTTTCCTCAAGTAAATTATCGTAGAAAAAGAATGTACCTAATAAACCTTATATAAGGAAAAACCAAAATATCTCTTAGGGATTGAGCCGTTTTACGTAAAACGCATAAAAAATTAAATTATCTTCAAAACCGTACCGTTCATTTTTCGCCAAAGAAAGAGATCAGGTTACTCGCGAAAACACAAATTCAGTTTACCTTCGTATTACAATGTGGTTCTTTTGTAAAGGAGACGAAAACCTTGTACAACATACAGGGTGTTAGGAAAGTACTACGTTCCTTCATACCACGCGATCTATCGGTATAATAAAGTACGTGATGCGTGTTCAAACATTTTATAAAAATATTAGATGATTAAAATATTTTGCTAAAACTTTTATTAAATTGTTCAACCGTACAACACAGAACTATGCCCAGTCAAATACCGCTCAGACAACTTTGCACTTCTTCGTAGCGCTCAATAAGTACGTAGGTGGCTGTAACGACGTGTACCTACGTATATCGCGCTCAGAACTAGGGCTGGACATTATTATGTTTTATAATTTTTTTAAACATGCAAGACACTTTGTTATAAGTATCTAAACTAGGTGAAATTTTTGCTACTGAAATATTTTTCGATAGTAAAACTCAGAACCAGCTGGTGATAAGGAACAACTTTCCTATAAAAACATACTTCGAAATATGAAAACAAAATTTTGATCAGCAGATGTGAGTTACTATAAGAGGTCCAATTTTTTTATATAGGTATTCCGACCTATTTTCCTATAGAACTCGTAGTTTAAAGGAAGGTACTACTTTTGCTAACACCCTGTATAGACCTTGTGTTTCCGAATGAATGAACGTTCAAATACTGTTAATATTCGTTCATTTTCATTATCCTCTTTCGTTCTTCGGGAGTAATCTTTCGTTTTTGGGGAATAATTCAGTAAGAACTCAATGAACTACGAAATCAAGGTACCTAAGAAAATCTCGATATCAGAATGAGACATGATGTATAATACGAGTATCATAATAACGAAAGTAAATTGAACAAAAGCACAATATTGGTTACTTTCAATTAAGTACAAGTATTTTAAGGGCGAGTTCTACAAGCAAAACTGAACAACTTTTATTACAAAACTTTTCATCGAAAAATGAAAAATAAAATTATCTCCTGGTTTTCTTTTCCAATACACGATTCGGAGATCCTTAAATCTGCTGTGATGTTGAATTTTATACTGTATTAGATACGTAGGTTCTAGGTAAACAATAATGTTACCACACTTTTCAATTACAGCCAAATTTTGAAAGTTCTCTCGATTAGGTGGTCTCAAGTTGACACATCATTAATTACTCCACAAAACCGCATGGCACTAACTTTTAATGGGCTACGACAATGTGACAAGTAACAAAATATACACTGCCAAATTACACTATGTTCGCGGCTGTGGTATTGTTTAGGAAATTATTAAACTGGTTTAGAATAGCATCACCCCCTATTTTAACTATTTTAAACGTATCGTAGGTGTCGAGTACGAAGCGGTGTGAATATTTAAGCGATAGGCTGACATGTCGCTACGGTGATACCTATACTTCAGTCTTCTGATATGGCATACACCACGTGTGACAAAAGTTTAAGAGTAATTCAGAAGACTGTTTATCACCATAGCGACAGGTTGTAAGGCTGTCATCTAGAATTGCAATACCTACCTACACATCAAACATCAAATCCCTTAGTCGCTTCTTACGCAAAAGATATGGGGTGATGCTATTCGAATACGCTTTATACGTTACGAAATCCAGGTGCTGGTAAATTGTCTCTTTACCTATCCCCATATCAATGCGACCATTCTCTAGGGACGAACGTCCTTCCCAAATCTTATTTACGTCGAATCTAAGGCTGTTTTTATCGCACCGCATAATTTTCCAGATCCGGTTTGTTAAAACAGAATATGTTTGCCAAATCCCTATACACAGGCTTACAATTGCGGCCGTCACAGGTTGTCATTAATATCGTGCTATGGTAACCGCAATATATTCCGGTCAGTGTGCGGTTCACCAAAAGGGTGAAAAATCTAAATTTTATTGAATTACGACATTGTCTCTTTACCTACTTCCCTACCTACCCATAGCAACCCGATTTCCTATACTCAAGGGATGGACGTCTACCTCGAATCTTAGTTACGTCTATTCCAACACTCTAAAACCACGGCACTGTCTCTTTACCTACCTCCATATCAGTGCCCGATTATATACTTGGGATTAATGTCCTGCTCAAATCTTATTTAAGTGTGCTCTAATAGGTACTCTAAAATCACTGCACTGTTTCTTTATCTACCTCCGGGATGAACGACCTGCCCTGATATGGGCACTGTCACAAATTAAGGAAGGGGCGTGCAAAGCGCCATTACAGTTGGCACACTCAGTAGATAGGTACTAGCGGCGATTTTGACGCTTACTGACTTTAACTGCAAATAACTGGAATCTCAGGGGAAATAACTGGAAACTCGAGGTAACTCAGAAGATGGTTGCCACGAACGTCATATATCTTGAATTATAGTTGGTCCACAATCATATGACGTTTTTGTATCAGATTTTGCTGTTGTGAACTTGTGATATTCTTATGCATTGAGATTTTTGACCGTAGCTACCCTAGCTATATATAAGAAGTGTTAATGGTCGAGTGACTCTGCTGTAAGCACTCTATTTTGTGGCACTGTCTCTTTACTTACCCCCATATCAATGCCCGACTATACTCAAGGGATGAACGTCTGGCCCAAATCTGGCACTGTCTCTTTAGCTACCTTCATATCAATGCCTGAATGTTGTACTCAAGGGATAAACGTTCTGCCCTAATCAGTGCACTATCTCTTTACCTACCCTCATATCAACGTCTGGCCCAAATCTGGCACTGTCTCTTTACCTACCGCCATATCAGTGCCCGACTATACTCAAGGGATGAACTTCTGGCCCAAATCTGGCACTGTCTCTTTACCTACCCCCATATCAATGCCCGACTATACTCAAGGGATGAACGTCCTGCCCGAATCTTATTTACGTCTACTGTAATCCGTTTTGTCACGCTTCGTTTCGTCCATGGAGGAATAAAGATGAGGAGTGATCACTAGTAATAGCAACTCAATTCAATTTCTTGTTTTTATGGCGTTTTCATTATGATTTCGCCAGTATCAAGTTTCGACCATGACTTTGACTATAATAACGGGATCACAAAAAAACGACGGACCGTTTAATTCTTTTTGCGTAATAAAAAGAGTAATTTATAAAGCGGTACAGACTTTCCGTGAAACAAAACGTTGAATACCAAATTTTAAAACACTTCTCGTGTTAGGTAAACAATCTTTGAAAAACTTCCAAAATTTTCACCGCAGGCAGGATTTGAACCTGCGACCTTCGGCATCAGTACTGCCGACGCCCTAACCAACTGGGCTACCGCGGTTCTAATCGAGCCCGCGAAATTATGGAAGTATATCTTGTCCACTATCGCGTGGATGGGCTCCATCTAGCCCGCGAAATTATGGAAGTATATCTTGTCCACTATCCCGGTAGATGGAGCCCATCCACGCGATAGTGGACAAGATATACTTCCATAATTTCGCGGGCTCGATTAGAACCGCGGTAGCCCAGTTGGTTAGGGCGTCGGCAGTACTGATGCCGAAGGTCGCAGGTTCAAATCCTGCCTGCGGTGAAAATTTTGGAAGTTTTTCAAAAACAAAACGTTATTTCAAATTGATAAACACCAACTTTGTGAGTGACCCCACCACAGGGAATTTAGCTCGGAATCTTCTGGGTCGCAGGCAGTCGTACTAGCCACTGCGCCACATTGGCTAATGAGTGTGGTAGCCAGTAGCATCACATTAGAACTCCAATGGTTTTTTCCTCCATGGCTGGTCTCATTGGTTTGTTAAGCTCTTATGTTATTTCATTAGGCTATTGTCTAGTTCGTCTTGTTTGCTTGTATTTCCTGCGGAATAATAAATACGATTCAGTAATAAATAATAATTTTAAATAATTTTAAATAATTTTTATTTGGAACACCAACAGTTTTTACAAATGATGTTTACTTATTTATGAACTTACGAGTAAACCAATTACAGGTATTCACTTATAATATATAACAAAGTGCGATCAGAAGAGTAGCATGCAAATCAACATTCCGAGCAGGTAATTAGCAATGTAGGTAGCAATGTTGGCACAATCACCAATGTTGTCGATTAAAACCAAAAATTCTTGATAAATTTTCAATCAACAATCGATTGAAAATATTAATGATTGTGCCAACACTGGTAGGTACCTAAATATGCTATGTCCTAAGTTAAACTAGGTTGTGATCCGTTTACATCATTAAACAGCTTTGATATCATACGTTTTTTGTATTGAAGCAAAGATAAATGAAATATATCTAAGTCCTTGTACTTTTTGTATAAACATCAGTGACTCTGCGCAAGAAGCCATTACGGACATAATTAGTATCACTGAACTCACTGTAAAACAAGCGTTTATGCCTTAATTCTATTTGGTACAGAAAGAAAAATATTGTCCATGAGGTCGGAACAATCTACACCATTATTCACTATCTTATACAAAATAGTTGGTCTGATAACTCTCGTCTAGATGACAAAGGTAATAATTTGTGAAAGCTACAGGACTCATTATAATTGTTAAATTTTACGCCAGATTCATAATTTAATAGTTTCAAAAATTTGTTTTGTACTCTATCAATATGAGAAGTATAACAACTATATTGAGGATTCCAAATTTGGCTGGCATACTCAAGTTGACAACGAACATAGGTGAAATAAAGCAATTTTTTTTACATCAGAAAATTTCTTTGATTGCCTTATAATAAAGCCTAAAGTTTTCATCGCCTTATTTACTATGTAATTAATATGCTGATCAAATAAAAGTTTTGTACGAGCAAGCACGTACATTGTCGCGTATGCATTTTACGTTGACCCAAATTATTGGGCCATCGTCAAATCCACACGTTTTCATTAGTTCGCATCAAATACGCACTTACTGAGCAAGTGCGCGCTCATCATTTTCATACTAAATTAAGTTTTGGGGTTATTTAATATAGTTTATAGCAGTTCATCAGTGCATATTATTTATCAGACCTTTAGCAGACTTTCGTTGGGATAACCCAACATTTTGGTCCTTCGAGCCTCCGGAAAGGCGGGACCCCACGCGTAGTGTTTGCGTGACGACGTGGACTTTGCCTATACGTATTGGAAGTGCTGCGTTCCGGTCAAAGACAGTGCGTGGGTGTACAGTCACCTACCGAACTGTTACTGTGAAAGCAAGTGTCACAGTGACTATCAAGGACTTATCAAGGAGCAGTTCCTGTGCTAACAAGAGTACAGTGGGTCGAGGCAGCAAGATCTCGAAAATTTGCAGTCAGCAGAGCGTCACACGTCGACGGTGCGCCGCAATATCATAGCAGCAGCAGCAAGTAGCAGTTTGCCGCAACCCCACGGCAGCAGTCAAAAGCAGTATCAAGTTGTAGCAGTACTATCAAGTAAGATCTGTCCTTTTATCTTATAAATCATGGCGGAGACAATTTCCGAAGCACTCGCTCTGCAGAAAGAGATAAAGCAGGAAATTGAGCATATGTATGAAAACTTTAAGAAAGACGGGCCGGGCGTAAGACGGAAGGCTACATTCAGCAAAGGCTGGGTACGCTCGACAACTTTTGGGCGGAATATGATAGCAACTTTACTAGATTATCAAGCTCAGATTTAGAACAGCATGTACGAGATTTTATCACCAAGGATAGAAATGTGCTGCAAGGTACCAGTACATCAGAAACCGCATTGAAGGTAAAAGCCCCCAAATCCCAAAGTAGAGGACACAGATACGCAGAAATTAAAGACCCTGTGTTTGTGGCAAACACAGGTGATCACAAAGCCAACCTGACAGCAGCGACAGTGAGTAAGACTGAAGAAATGCTGAAAAGCAACAGAGCAATTTCAAGGCTTTTCATCGTACAATAACAGGTATAGTCCTAGAGCTAGTATCAGAAAAGTGGAGCTGGAAGACCTACTCCGCTGTGTGCAGGCCCGCTGGGTGGGTCGACTCGCTGCTGCACTGGGACCTGGACTTGAATTAGACGGTCGAACAAGGAGTACGAACAAGTTTTCAGCAGTTACGAGCGAAAGTACAATGAGGTAAAGAAAGCCAAAGCAAGAAAATATGGTCAGTTACGCATATTGGGCAAGGAACTCCGAAAATGGATATCCCCACCTTTAATGGCAACTACAACACTGGGTGTCCTTTAAAGATCTATTTGGTGAGACTATTCATAACAACCCATCCATGTCCAACGCTCAGAAGATGCAGTACCTCAAATCAAAGGTAAAAGGCGAGGCCGAAAAATTAATTCAACACTTACACATTAGCTCGGACAATTACGCAACCTGCTGGGACATTTTAAACCAAAGGTACAACAATAAAAGCTCATTTTTCGCACATGAGTACACTTATGAACATTCCGGTTATGCAACAGAAATCAGTCGCACATATAAAACGCATGCACGACACTACACGAGTGTCTTAACGCTATAAAAACCTAGGGATCGATATCAGTACATGGGACCCAATACTTGATTACCTAATGACACAAAAATTAGACTCGAAACCTATACAGAATACGTAGAGTCGGTCAATGACCCTAGGAGCTGCCAGTTCTAAAAGAGCTATTAGACTTTTAGAATTAAAATTCACTACCCTAGAAACATCGCGTAGAAAGCAAGATAATTTTACGCAAAATATCAATTAGCAACAAAACAGCAGAACAGCAATTTTGGTCGCCAACCTATTTTCTACAAAAATGCATATTTAACAAGCAATAAAATGTTGTCGCAATCGGCTAACAGCAAGAATGGGCCGTCAGCAAGATTCCATTGCGTGTTTTGCGATAGCACTGAACATGGAATATATTTTGTGGAGTTTTTGATATTTCTCCAATCGCTAGACTCAAAACAGTACGCAAGTTAAACCTATGTACCAACTGTCTTCATGAACACAGCAGTCAATGTACATCAAACCGAGTCTGTCGCCAATGTTCTCAGGCACATAACAGCTTACTATGTCAAGCATTTGCGTCATCATCTCGTCCAGCGGTGGAAAACGCGGTCGCCGGAAGTGCACACGGCGCACGCGGAGGCTACATGCCCGGAGCAAATGCAAATGCAACAAAACCATTCCAAAGTAATTCTTATGTAACACTTCATAAACTACAAAATTACAGTAGATTATTGCCTACGGCTATCATCAATGTTCAAGCAGCTGATGGTTCACTAATCAAAATGCGCGCCCTTATTGACCCAGCATCAGAAACTCTCTCATCTCAGAAAACGCAGCGCAACTTTGAAAATACCTAGACAGCAATGTAGAGGAATAGTCTCTGGAATTGGAAGTAAAGATAGTCAATGTAAAGGCAAGATAAATATCAGATGTTCATCCACAGTCAGCGATTTTAGTTTCGAAGCAGAAGTACTTATCATGAATCAGCTTACAGAAATTTACCTAGCCAGACATTTTCAAAACCCGACTGGTTTAACCTTGACGAAAAATTTGGCTGATCCTGATTATAATAAACGTCGCCCCATAGACCTGTTATTAGACGTCGCAATATATTCAAACATATTGATAGATGGATTAATAAAAGCAATTCAGATTTGATGGTCGCTCAAAATACACAGCTCGGTGGATAGTTTGCGGTAATAACGCCCAAACTTTCCAGTGTAATGTAGTCCTGAATAACATGGAGGACATACATCGCTTCTGGGAAATAGAAGAAATATCAGAGCAGTCAGACTTATCCCAGAAGACCAGCAGTGTATCGAATATTACAAGTTGACCACCACAAGACGCGAAGATGGACGCTATCAAGGTGATTACCATTAAAAAAATATCAAGAAAAATTGGGTCAATCTAAACCAAAAGCGATTGCCCAGTTTTACAAATTAGAGCAGAAATTCAAGAAAACCCTGACATAGCAGAAAAATACAAGTTATTTATTGATGAGTTTATAGAGCTCGGTCATTTGATACCGTCACCAATGACTAATAAAATAAAATGCTTTTCGCCTCACCATTGCGTCATACGCGAAGAATCAACTACAACAAAGTTGCGAGTGGTTGTAAATCCTTCCGAGAAAACATCCACGGGAGTGAGCCTTAATGACGTCATGTGTCGGGGTCCAAACCTACAGCAAGACCTGCAGAGCCTCATTATCAAGTGGAGGCACTATAAATGTGTTCACAGCCGACTTAGAAAGATGTTCCGGCAAATTTGGATGCACCCGGAGGATCAGAGCTTACAGATGATCATTTGGAGACAATCCTCAAGATAGGCTACAGGAGTATCAAATGACTACGGTGACATATGGAACCAAGTCAGCACCTTTTCGCAATGATGACGCTAAAGCAGTTAGCTCAAGATGAGAAATTCAATTATCCAAATAGCACCGCACCACAAGTCCTAGAACAGTCATTTTACATGGACGACCTAATTCACGGGGCAGACTCTATACAGGTGCTAAAATTACAAGCAGATATGATAAAATTATTAAAGTCAGGGGTTTCAATTTAAGAAAATGGAAGTCTAACTCACCATCACTACTAGAAGGAGTCGAGGTTGACATAACACAGCAAGATAATTTTGATTTCAAGCAAGCGGAATCTACAAAAGCCTTGGGCCTTGGATGGAATCCACAGAGTGACGTTTTCACGTTTGATTCCAAAATAACAACATCAGAAAACAACCGACCAAACGAACACTCTTATCGGATATATCGAAAATATTCGACCTCGGCTGGCTCGCCCCAGTAAACACGAAGCTTAAAATACTGTTTCAAGATGTATGGAGAGCCAACGTACAGTGGGATGAGCCTGTGCCCCAAAACATCTCAGGAGAATGGATGAAGGTCAAAATGACATCGAGGCCATCCGGCAGTGTCAAGTTCCAAGATGGCTCCAGACGCGAGACAAAGATCAAGTTGAGCTCCATGGGTTCTGCGACGCCAGCACTAAGGCCTATGCAAGTGTGGTCTACTGCAAAATCAGCAAGGAAAATGGAACGGTGACACTGGTGGCAGCAAAACAAAAGTAGTGCCCTCAACAAAAACACATCTTTATACGGGATTAGAGCTATGCGGTGCCGTTCTATTGGCGAAACTTATGGCAAGTCAAGAATTGCCTGAAAAATCATGACATCAGAGTTTACGGTTGACAGACTCAATGGCGGTCCTAGGCTGGCTAAATGGTGAAGCAGACAAATGGAAGCCATTTGTAGCCAACCGAGTCAAACACGTCACTGAAGTCGTATCATCATCAGACTGGCGATATGTAAGTCAAAAGACAACCCTGCAGATTGCGCGAGCAGAGGGCTCTCTTTCAGCTGAAAGACCACTCTCGGTGGCAGGGACCCGCTTGGCTACTACGTTCAACCCAGCCCAAGAAATTCAAAAGAATTATCAAACGAACGAGATATGAAGTTTATCAAGTACATGCCAACAATTATTGAATGAATGTGAAATCATACAGCGGTTGTTAGAAAAGCAAGGCACTTTGAATAAAGCGGTCAGGTTCTAGCATGGGTTCTACGGTTTACAAGCAAGGAAAAAGCAAGATTTCTAACAAAAGTGAACTTAACAAGGCAAGTTTACTTTATAATAAAAGCCGTACAAAAAGATAACTACGCCAAAGAAATAAACGATCTGCAACAGAGCAAGACAGTTGACAAATAGCAAGCTACACATCTTGAACCCATATCTAGATGCAGAAACTGGTGTCCTACGAGTAGGTGGCAGGCTCAGACATGCCAATCTAGACCCAGAGATGAAGAATCCCACAATCATCCCCAGCAGCACAGATTAGCCGACCTTATCATAGATCACGCACACAAGCTCACGCTCCACGGTAGGGTTCGTGTAACTACATCATTTATAAGAAAGAAGTTGGCTAGTTGGTGGAAATAATGCCACCAAAAGCGTCTAAGGTCATGTGTCATATGCAGGAGACACGACCCAATCCTTCAACATCAGATAATGGAGACCTGCCGTCAGCACGCACTAACCCAACACGTCCCTTCTATCAGCGGTGTCGATTATACAGGACATTTTAACATCAAGATCAATAAAGGACGTGGACGGGGCATCAAGAGCACCAAAGGCTACGTGGCAGTCTTTGTATATGGCCACGAAGGCAGTACATCTGGAGCTCGTGTCTGATTTGACCTCCGCATTCCTCGCAGCTTTGACAAGGATGACTGGAAGACGAGGAACGCCTGGTCACATGTACAGTGATCAAGGCACAAACTATCGGTGCCAATAAAGTTCTACAGCAAGAAGTGAACGAGGTGCTGAAAGACACAGAATTCGCAGAGAGATAGCTTGGGTATTGAATGGCATTTTAATGCCCGCCTGGCCATCAGCAGGAGGCCTCTGGGAGGCCGCAGTAAAGAGCCTCAAGCATCACATAAAAAGAGTAATAGGCGAACACCATCTGATGTTTGAGGAATTTGCTACGATCCTACACGAATAGAAGGATGCTTGAATTCGCGCTCTCTGTCCGATGACTGAAGATCCTGACGACTTAGATTATTTGACGCCATCACACTTTTTTAGCAATGGCCCCGTTCTGACTATATATCCGACAGAAAAGGACCAAAGAACAAGGTGGTTCCTTACTCAGAAAATATTCACGGATATTTGGGGCGATGGCGAGACGAATACTTAACTAATCTTTCTGCAAGAAGCAAGTGGAGAAAGAGCAAAGAAAATATCAAGTTGAATGACGTAGTCATTATCAGAGACGAAAATCTTCCGCCGGGAAATGGGCCTTAGGTCGCGTAGTCGAACTGCACCCTGGTAGCGACGGTTTCGTAAGAGTAGTGACCTGAAAACCAAGAACGGTCTGTTGAAACGACCAGTGGTCAAACTTTCCATATTACCAGTCCATCCAGACGAAGATGAAAAAGTAGAACAGAAGCCAAAGCAAGAGCAGAAACAACTACCGAGAATCAAGAAAATCGGTGCTATCAACATTGCTTTATCACTACTATTCTTCTTCATATCAGTACCAGCAGCTACTTGTAATTATAATATGTCACCGCTACAAAACAACACCCTGTACTGATCGCATCACAGACATGAATTTGATACGAGACAATTGGCGACTTATTGCATTCTACGATTTACAACCTTATGATCAAGGTATGATGACTTTTACAAAATACTTCAATTACATGGATGATTTGTGCGCAAAATACACAAACAATCACACTGCGAAGGTATCATGTTCCAATTACGTCATGAAGTGACTGAACTCCAATACTACAATGAAATACTAATGAATCATAATACACATCGCCGCATCGGCAGCGTCGCGGCTGATTAATGGTATTGGATATGTAGCCAACAGCTTATTCGTCTTAGACGAACACTTCGCAGAGAAATACGAGCGAGACATACATCTAATCCGACTAAATCAGAAACACTTATCTTCTCTATGGACCAAACTTCTGTAGTAGAGGCCGAGTTAAATGTATTAAAACGCACTGAAATCCTAATAGACAAGCAGCACAAGTTCATGAACAAGAAAATAAATTCCTTAGAAGGATTTGAATGAGGTCAAAACTGGCGTCCAAAACATTTCACTTATCAATGATTTTGACTACAGCTATGATAACAAGTAACATTATACAGAGTCTTAAAATGTACAAGAAACGCTACTTGATACAGTGACTAACATTTACAATGGAAAATTCAACTTTCACATTCTTTCCCCGACCAGTTGAGATATGAACTGGGGTCATTTCTGAGCAGCTCCCGAAAGATTTATCACTCCCAGTCAAGAAAACAGACAGTCTATCAGAGTTATATAACTTTTCAAGTTCGAGCAAGGGTAACAAGTAAGTTCATTATATTTGAAATCACCGTCCCCTCATTGGTGAAGACATGTACGAAATATTGAAAATCATCCCGGTCCCTAGGATAGCAGAAAATGAGAAAGAGATAGTAGTCGCGCCAATATCAAGTTATGTTGCAGTGAGCCTGAAAAAAGATGCTTTTGTAGAAATAACCGATGAGGATTTAAAATCCTGTGTACATAGAGACCCTGGAACATCACTATGCCATATCAAGAGGCCTATCAAAATTATCAAGGACGAGCAGAGCTTTTGTGAGGTAGTACCCAATACAAGAAATTGCGATACCTTTTAAGACCCTGTATGAACAAGTGGATAGAGTTGCAAAAGTAAATAGCTATCTCTACTTTTGCTGCAAACAATGTCAATTCAAACTTATTTGTGACGATCAGATTACTCCACTTACGATGACTCAAGCTGGATTTTTTAGTGTCGAGCAAGGATGCACTTTGAAATCAGCTGATTTCTTTGTTTACACTCATAGACAAGGACAGAGTCAAATACAAATCAGCTCAAAAATCCAATCTCCTGAAATATCGCAATTAAATCATATTATCAATATAACTCTACCAGATACAGCAAGAGACAATAAAACTGAGATACAAGATCAAATATTACAGCTTCAAGACCTACAAAAACAGATAGATATAATGAAAAATGAGCAGCCCCTTAAAGACGGAGTATCGTATAATGACATCCATCATTACACTACGATATATATATTGTTAGTGGTTGTCGTTATCATCGTCGCGGTGTTGGCGTGGAGTCGCTTCAAGAGACGTCCCGCGCCCGCCGCGCCCTCAGCATCGCCGCCGGCTGCGGCGCCCCGCCCCGCCGCGCCCTGGGTGGCGCCACCTGCGCCCTTGTCGGCGCCCGTGCTGGCAGCAACGTCCACAAGTGAACAGTGTAATGGGCAATATAGTGAAGTGAGTGAGTTTACAAAAAGAAGTGCGTGTATTCCAGCAAAACCAAAGCGTTCCTTGGTTAACGAACAAACCGCGCAAGTGTTAGTAAAAGACTCTGGCTCTTCACCCGTAGTAAAAAGAGCAATCTTCAACGTACAGGATAACGTTGACTCTTCTCAATATTGAAATATATTTTAAGAAGTCATGTTATTTAAGTTCAAAATGAAATTTCTTAAGTAATCATGTTATTTAAGTTTAAAATGAAATATTTAAGCAATCATCATCTTATTTAAGACTACTAACAACATGAAATATTTAAGTGAAATATTGTTCCATCACCTTGTACTCATTCATTATCATCAGCAGCGCATCTAATCACTCCTTTTATCTACTTTTCCCTGCCTGGGAATATGTACGAGCAAGCACGTACATTGTCGCGTATGCATTTTACGTTGACCCAAATTATTGGGCCATCGTCAAATCCACACGTTTTTCATTAGTTCGCATCAAGTACGCACTTAGCAAGCAAGTGCACGCGCGCTCATCATTTTCATACTAAATTAAGTTTTGGGGTTATTTAATATAGTTTTATAGCAGTTCATCAGTGCATATTATTTATCAGACCTTTTAGCAGACTTTCGTTGGGATAACCCCCAACAAGTTTATTGTCCAACAATATACCTAAATCTTTTGCTACTGTCTTAGATGCCAACATCTGGTCCTGTACATAATATGGATATCTTATTAAATCTTTGTTTCTGGTAAATGAAATCACAAAACATTTATTAACATTTAGGTGTAATCTATTTTCATAGCAATACATACTGAACCTATTCAGATCATCTTGCAGACAAATCGCATCTTCTTGTGTCTTAATTCCTTTAAATATTTTAAGATCGTCAGCGTACAATAATATTTTTGAATATTTGAAACATTTTGTAATGTCATTAACCAGAATATTGAACAGCAAGGGCCCAAGAATTGAACCTTGCGGGACCCCGGATGTGGTTGTCACCCAATCAGACCTATAGCCCCCCACCACAACTGCTTGACTCCTATTCCTTAGGTAAGAAACGACCCATCGCAGAAGGCTGCGGTGCACACCTATTGCGTCAAGTTTTTTCTCTAATACGTAAAAGTCTACTTTGTCAAAACATTTGCTGTAATGGCTGTTTTTGTTATTGGCTGTAACTTAATTTATTACGACTTGAGTATGAGTAATTCTAGCTACCTATTTAGGATTCGGTATGTACTGGGAATTCTATTTGGATATTATATAAACTGGATATTCTAACTGTTTGGAGAACCAGTATATTATGTGACTGAGGGTTCATCGTCGTTCGACGTCGACTCGGTGTCCCACTCGAAAAAGAAGAAGAAGATGATGCTATCACTTCGTAACTGAAAGATTTGCTAATTTCTGTTCTTAATGACTGGTTTAAGGTTTCATTCATTCAAATTGTTTGGGCTACCGATTCGACAAACGATCGAAAAACCTTTTTGTATTCGAGCCAAATGAGATAAGATGAGAATAGTTTATTTGCACACAAAAGAAAACATTTTATATAAATTAAGTAAAAGTAAAATGGATTTTATCTGTTTGGGAAACAAGCGATCCTATGTTTCAATATTTTGTTTCGTATGCTCATCGTTTATTTTGTAGGTATTTGTTTTGTGACAAATATTTCCGTGAAAATAAATGTAATCAATAATACGTCGAAATAATCGTGTTGATACGGTTGATCGGATCAGGCATCGAACTGTACCTACTAATCACAAACAAACACTGGTTGGTCCATCGAACGTCGATATAACCGTGGCATTATTTGAACCTCATCGAGAAGGCTTATCTCATAATGGAGGCTTTTGTGATGGCCACACGTAACGTCTATTGCTGCGCATTTTAAGCATCACAGTGTGATGCCGGTTTAGAATTGCATTAACAATTCTATCCGTAGTTGTGGTTAAAAACGGCAATAAGAAAATCATCCAGGGAAAGGGCAGCAGCGTTCCCTGTAAATGACTAGCAGCTATGTGGCCGCCAATCCGCCTGCCAAGCGTGGTGAGTAGGTATGGCAATATCCCCCCATAGCGATGGGCCCATATCCAGCAGTGGAAGGATAGATGTGGCTGTTACGCATACGTCTGTCAGATGCAAAGAAATTTTGAAAGGTAACTAAGAACATGGTTGCCATGGACGTCATATATTTTGGATTAAATAAAAGTGACTCATAATCATGTGACGTTCTTGTATCAGATTTGCCGTTTCTTTTGACAGTAGCAACCCTGGCCATGTAGCAAGTGACAATCGCAGAAATCCTAAATAGGGTCGAGTGATCATTATATTGTGTTACGTGTGGTCCCCACCTTTCGCCCGATGGGATAGAATGATCCTCCTATTTCAAGTTGATCACTTCCATGCCCGTTCTGATTGATTCCGTAGATTTCGTTTGTTTTTGTTGATCCTGTGTTGTTGTTTTTGCTGCTTTTTGGGGTTGTCCGAACTCTTCCGCCACATTTATCATTAGTTACAGGAAAATAGCGTTTTTAGGGTTTCGTAGTCTGTCTGTCTGTCTGTCTGTCTGTCTGTCTGTCTGTATGCCGCGCCCTCATATCTTCGTCAGCTTTAGAGCTATCGACATGAAATTTGGTGAGAAAATAGATCGTGTTGACCCAAATAAAGAAATGTTAAGAAAAAAAGATTTTAAATGTTTTTTGGACCCCCTCCCATACAAGTGAAAGGGGGGGCAAAATTTTTTTTTTCTTCTGCAATATTGAGTAGGGTATCGTTGAATAGGTCTTTTAAAACTAAGGTGAGGTTTCTTTGAAACAAAGTTACTAAAATGTTTCTGTCACGAGATATTTGCTTTTAAAAAGGGCGTTTTTGACCCATAATTTGTTCCAGCTGTAACTTCTAAAGTATAAACGCTAAAAATTTGAAATAAATATGGAATATAGCTTACAATCTGAAGTTACAATAAAAACTATAACGAATATTGTACCTTTAAAGGTTTCAGAAAAAATTGAGTTTTTCTATTTGCGGTTGGTCATCATACTGCTGCTAACAAACCAGCAACAAATTAAGTTTGTAATGCTGAAAAACCTGATATTTAAACGTTGACTACGAAACCCTATTTGTGGGCGTGTCTGACACGCTCTTGGCCGGTTTTTTTTTAACTTATATTTGTGGGCAAACACAAAGCAGAATCGCATGATTTTAGGAAAAAACCAGTAGGTATTAAAATAAAATTACACGATAAAATATCTACGCCAAGACTTAGTCAATACACCGTGTTTCGGAGAAAAATCATTGAATTTGTTATGTATAGGGATTAGGGCATCGTACTGAACAACTTTCGTTATGGTATTTACTATCGCCAGCAAATCCAAACAACAAATAAGTAGTATACTAGTTAATCCCATAAATCGATACGCACTAAATGGATCAACTTATTCTAGTTTTTATTAGTAATTGTATGAAAATCCAGTATAAATTGGTCACTGAAATGGATATGTGCTAGGTAGATTTGCAGGCGATAGTACCAATTGTGAAAAAAGTAATGGTGTATTTTCAACCTTAGGGGAAAGTGGTATAAGACGGGGTAGGTGGGTAAGACGGGGACCCGCAAAAAAAACATGTTCTAAACATGCTCCGGAAATACTACTTACACCATCTTATGGCCTTTTGAGCAAGTTATTGATTACCGCAAGCCCTATGGAGGAAAGTGCAGTCATTGTGATTTTATAAGCAATTTATTGATTTTAACACTTTCTATGTAATATATGGGTAATTTAACTACGTAACTGCATAAAATTCGTGACGGATAGAACCGGTGCAGATTTTTTTTCACAGAACAAATATATTTTACTAATTATTGAGCAATTTTCCTACATGGCAGCTCTTGATACATAATCACGAAAAAAATATTTATTTTTTAGTTGTCGCTTGGGGCACAATGGGCCCTTTCTCATAACATGCGTACACCTATGGACTCTGTTAATAGGTGTGAAGGTTTTACGGACAAATTATGATGAGGCGGTACATATTTACCCCTATTGTGAGAACCTTGATTGATCAAGTTGTACCCCATCATGCCTCAGCACCCCTAGGCATACCTATACCCTGTCTTACCTCACTGGTGGAGGCAAGATGGGGCAAAACATAGTTTTTAAAAATCTTGAATTTTTACTAGATGTTTTATATTTTTGTATAATTGTTGATTGAATTATGAAAGAAGAAAGAGTGTTTGTTTCTTTACTCAAATTTCAGTGTCATCGAATAAGAATATCTTAGTGTTTTTGCCGTTTTTTCTTAAAGGCCCCATCTTATACCACCTTCCCTACGTACAAAAATCGTGATCAGTTTAATAATTTCGTATAGGAGAACTATTTTCTTTTCTTTTTATTTTGCCATTATTGGTCACATGGTAATTGTTCATTACGATTACCTTATCAACGTGTACGATTCAATGCATTTTCTCCGATGAATTTACTAAACGAAACACGACTTATTTCCCTGCCTTTCGTCCTGACGGAAGAAATGCTGCTGAGCTGCTTTTCATTATGTAGATGGCGCTTATCATGAGTATGCCTGCAAGGGTCCTTAAGGGTGGAGATTCGCCAGCTATCATGTTTTTCACGTTCTGATCTTTTAAGAGTTACTTGGCCGATTATTAGCTAATCAATGTGTAAAGGACATTTTAATACGTAAGAGTGGGTGACCAAACTATCAAATGGTAATTGTTTTTTATGTAGAGACATGACTTTATGCGCCAGTTTTGAAGCTCGGCTTATAAGAAAAATTTGAAGAAAGGCACAGTATAAACTTAGTAACCTAAATTCATATTTTATGTTAAAGCAACAAATATGAATAAGAAATTGTTTGTCATCCGTCCAAGTTCAAAACCGTTTCAATAACAACTTATTAAAGTTCAACAGAGTCTTGTTTTTGAAAAGAACAATAACATAAACTTATAATTAACTCTTACCTAAAACAATTTGCGAAGAGTCGCGTGTTATGAATAAAATTTGAACTAGATCAAATCAACTTCTAAAACAAAATGAAAACAAGGTCAAAATTCAGTAAACAAGTAGGTCGGTAGGTAGGTATTTCAAATTCAGAATTCAAGTATCCCAAAACGAGTTAGAGACACTAAAACAAAATTTTCTGTGTTTATTTTCTAACTTTATTTAGTATCACCGCATCGCACGAAATTGCGGTTAGTGATTGATATAGTCATACATTATACAAAATTACAACACATGCGTGAGCATTTGAATACCAGACTTTAAATCACTTCGTTAACTTGGCCTAGAAACACCAATCGTAGGCTAAGTTTGAGCCGCGACAGCTCGGGTGGTGGAGGTCCATCAGCGGCACAGATGCCTAGAGTCGTAGGTTAAGATTCAGCAACTACAACAAAAAAAAAGGCAACTCTCCAAGAACGTGAGCAGTTGCACATTCATTTGATGTGGCGACGTATGTATTAATATCGAAAAACTAGATCCGGCATGACACCCAAAAATTCATGCGGCGCATGTGACGTATATCTAAAGTACCTTATCCAAATCATATAAAAGCGCCTAAGTACTAGGGTGGTCCAAATTTGTATGAAAAAAATAAAAGTTTGTTTTTACCTTGTCCACAAGGCTTTTTTTGTTCCATTACACAAAATAAGTATCTGAACCAAAAATCAGATCAATAGCAGCACAGTTAGAGGTCGCTATGATTTGGTGCTTTTTATATGGAATTTGTATGGCACAAATGCTATGTAACAATTTTTCAAAATTTAATATATTTTTAATATTTACATTAAAACAGATAAAGATAATTACTTTGTAGCTTTCTAACCAAAACACGTGTTGAAAATGTTGTATTTGGAAGCCTCAGTAAGTTTTGAAAAATAGCTGAAATTTTGGTTAAAATTCCCTAAAACGGCCTACCATTACGAAGTACATTTAAATAAAGAGTAATATCCCAAAATACAGTAGTAAATGATTGAACTGGACCCGAAACTATATTAATTTTATATTTATCACGAAATTGAAGGCTGGTATTTCCAACAACAAGCAGCAGAAGCATATCTCCTCCGTTCATAGACCTTCACAGAAAAAAATCCTGTAGCTTCCAAATTCATTTTTAACATTTGCTTTGGATATTAATATTAAAACTAACTATCCTTATCTGATTTAAATGTATGGGATAAAAATAATTTATTACAATATAAAACATCAAAGAAATTTGTTCCATATAAATCCCATAAAAAAACTCAAATCATAGCGACCCCTAAATATCATTAGATTTGGCTGAAATTTTGCTGAGGGGTATTTAGAACGATATCAAACAAGAAGAGCTTTGTGGAGCACCAACTTTCAAAAAAAGTGGTTTTTGGACCACCCTACTAAGTACGAATAATATTTTTGTAACAAAAGCTACTAGGTACAAATGTTTCATCGCGGATTTTTTTGGTACAAGAATTTGACATAATACTCAGAATATATACAGTTTACTTTCAAATTATTTTTCGAACAAACAGTGACACAAAAACTCACAACGCCATCTCTAGTTAGCCCTAGGAAGCTGCGCGTAGCAAGCGGACGGGAAGCGCTCGAGAAAAGGTTCGAGAAAAAGGTTCCATCTCTGCTCAGGAAAGTTTTGTTTCCCGCAAGATACCGTTAGTAGTAAATGATGAAAACATTATCTTAATCTTGACATTGTTTTAAATATGGCAGGTATATAAAGTGCGCGGAAAACTATGATGTCATATTTTAACCAACAGACGAAAAGAATTGATTTCTTGAATCGCAGCCATATCCCGGAACTATAACGTTGATTATTTATATTTTTGCTATTTCAGATTGCTTCAATTTTATCTTATTACTTTTATAAAACTGGCGGAAAAGAAATAAGATGTTGCTAATCCAAGTCAGCCTCATACGGCAAAAATATAGAGACTGTTTGATCAAAAACCTGATTTTATCATAAACCTGCGACATACCTATAAATACCTACCTACCTATATTTTGATTGAGTAGATTTTACTTAGATTTTCTATGGAAACGTTATTTTTTTCGTGGTTTCGCAAATTGCTCCATAGGAAGGGATAAAAGTCTTAGATGTATAAAAACTATCCGTTTGAATAAGAAATGCCCACATAACGTAAATAGGTAAACAATTTTGGTGGGCTCTGTAGTAGGTACTTCACACACAGTCGAATTTTTAATTGTATTCACTAAAATGACAGATGCCAACAAAATAATGATACCACCTCCATATCACTAGTGACGTACTTCAGTTCGATTTTTAAGTTCAGGTGAGCTGATTCATTCAAACCTCATACTTAGGTCACTCACATTTATTTTTTAATTTCCTACAAAATTTTCATACTCCTAATATAAAAATGTCGAAAAAGTGTGTCACTTATTACGGGAGACCCAACTATTTTATTTTCATATTTTGAAGACATGTTTTTAATAAATGTTATTCAGTATTGCGAGAAGAACACGTGCTTAAAATTATTGTACTAATATTGTAACCAAAAACATTTAGTGACCTATTAACTATGAACTATGTCACTAGGTGAGTGATTCAATTTAATCTTTTTAGCACATCACTATTTATTTTTCCCAATAAAGCGGCCACCCACCAAACGTCAAATCAGTGAATACAATTAGAAATTCAACTATAACGTCAGTTTGTGCGTTAGATATTTTTGGGCAGCGCTATGCGTTGCGTTTGTAAAATACGATTTTGCACCTTATTTTCATAAAATACGCATCCGTTAGCGTTAAAATATCGCTGCGTTGTCGTTGTCGGAAGCATTTGTCAAATAATTTGACATCAACCATAATTATATAAAATTCGTATTGTCCCAACGCATGCGTTACGCAGCGCAAAAATAACGTTGAAATGGAGGTAATGTGTGTAAAGCGCCTAAATGGAATCGTATTTGCACGTACGCATACCGAAAGTCAAACTCCTTGAGACGTACGAAGTGGTTTCCATTAGGAAGTAATGCGACATTGTTCAAACATTTGTGTGAGAAAGAACATTTTTTACCTTTACCCTTTTCCGAAGGAGAAATGTATAAAAAATGTGATCGAAAACAAAGTGAACGAAATGATTTACACAAGTTGCTACTGCAATAAAAAGTAGCGGATATTAAAGGTATACAAGAGCTGATGGGCGATTTTGTATGGGAAGTGCAATTTCTTTTTGGCTAATGTTCCATGGGGAAAGAAGTACAGCTTTATGAGTACTTTAACATCTTTTCGGCTTGTTACACCCGTTTTGTTTCTCCCTTAACTTCACGTGTGTTACGTTAAAGATTTAAGCTGAAAACAAAAAACCATAGTGACGAACAACACTCGAAATCGTAAAATTTTGCTCAGTATGAGATTAGGCCAATTTTAGTTGTAGGGTCGTTGGACGATGTGGTGTACCAGTCGAAGAAGAAGAAGAAGTGCAATTTCACAAGTTACATCAATATAAATCCTTATTTTCAGAGGTATTTAAAGCTGATACTCGTGAGCTTTAAATTGTCATGAAACTAAACGTAAAAATACTTCATCTCTAGGAAAACTGCTTTAGTGCAGCTAGTTTCTATAGAAATTCAGAAACAGTATTCCAACAAACCATTAGGAAGACCAAACAAAAGGCGCGCAGCTCCGAAGCAGTGAATCGGATTAAGGAGCTGTCTTGTGCTGCAAATCTATCCAGTTTTAACTAGTTTTTGTTTTAAACTAAATTGTAGTGCACTAAACATTACTTTTTGTTTGATGCACAGTTTGTACAAACTACTTTCAAATATTGAAAACAGACCACATTCCAAAATCTATTTGAATATGTTATAGATTAGGGAGCAGACTATATCAAAACAAAATCACAGGACGGATGAGGAACATTTTTCCGCAAGGAACACAGTAATAAAACTTTGGACCTCCAATACAAAAATTACTACCAGCGCTAATTCAATTTGTACAGGTAACAGATCATAGGTATGTTTTTTCATATTTCAATCCAAGTTTTTTCGGGACAAGGGACAATTTATCCCACCAGCCTGTCATAAACTTTTGGTAAGTATCGGTCACTAGTAAAATTTTAACTTGCAAATATATATCACCTCGATGTAGGAAACTCGTGGTCTCCTACAGTTAGTATTATCTATTGCCCTCTCGTCTTGAAAGTTTAAAACCTCATAAATTGCAGACCGGACCGCTTCAAACTCGATGATCGCCGAACTTTTTCAAACTTCCTTCCGTTCACAATTTCTTTTCAAGTCCATCGTCTCAGAAGATCTATCTAGACGACACCACTAGAGTTGCCCTAAAATATTCTATCGACGTATATTTTCATAGATTATAAGCTTCAAAAATCTTGCTCAGATTAAGCCTAACAAGACACATTTTGAGCTATCTGTCGTGTAGGACATAGAGTCGTCCAACGATCCGATGAACCGTACAGTCAAAAATTTTCATTCAGCCACTCGAAGTAGAAGAAGCAGTAACCAAGCAGGCATCTGACATGGTTGTGTAACGATCGCTGTCTAAATAATCATAGAAAGTAACCGGGACCGATGGCCTAACGTGCCCTCCGAAGCTCTTATTTCGCGAACGTGAAGCGAATCT
>JANFCV010000613.1:0-40181 GCA_024500475.1 Phthorimaea operculella
TCAGCTTGTTCAAAATATGCTGCAACAGCTGATTGATTTCTCATGTCCTACATTTAATTTTCTTTGATGGTATAAAACGGAAAACTTACATTCATAATTGATGGTTAAAATACAACATATATAGAATGTGAAATGAACAACACATACTGTGGTAAAATTAAAACACGTTCAAATAAAAAATTGTAGATTGGGTCAGAAAAAGTTGCTAAGTTGAAAAAAAAAAACAATTTTCAATTTCAATAAATTGGTTGTTATTTCGTCAGAAATTGTCTAGTTTCATCCATAATAAAATAATCATGTTTGTTTGTCAAGTTAAAAGATGAGAACATTTGAAAAAATTACGAAATCTGCACAAACTCTCTTACCTGGCAACATTTTTCATTTTGACATCATGAAATCTATTTACTGAGACAGCTACCAAAATGTTCATGGCAAGTATTTTACTCTAGTGATGTGGCGCTCGTTGTAGTATACGTAAAAACAAACTCCTAGAAAAACTCAACCTTTTTGCAGGTAAGTAAGTAGGTTTATGTACAGAGGCTCGTCATTTTTTTACCCAACTGCTTCAGAAGGACGGTTACGTTTTACGAGAGTATGTGTATGATTGTATTTTAAGTAAGGCTGTAGCCTGTGAAACGTTTTCACAGGCTACAGCCTAAACGGCTGGGCGAATCTCGACATGTAAGGTGTCGTTAGATTCGTCTTAGCAGCGTGAGTGACACTGGCTACATCAAAAAATTATAAAAATATGGCGGATTTTTTTCAACTTCGAAATTATCGCAGTCGTGTATTTGTTATTTAATACATCTGCTCATCTATCAAAGTATTGTCAGGGGGGTGTCAGCCGTTGCTCCGAATAGTCCTTGGTGTCGCTGCTATCACTTCATTTGACTGTGGCGGCGGAATTTAAATTTGGAATGAAAAACAATATTGTCGGAATTAATTGATCTGTGACAATGACACTCTTATGACAAGACTTTTCAAATCTCGACGTGGCATTTGTTGTTGATTTCACCAAAACGAATTTTGGTGATATTTTCAGTATTTCTTGAGTTGTCCTCGTATTAATGAATTTTTTTTTTGATTGCTTTAATTAGTTGATTTATCCTCGAATCATTTATTTCTCAAATTGTTGATAAAGGCTTCCTTCGCAAAGTCTTCGGATGCGTGGACCTAAGGCGTGGACCATGACCTGAGACGTGGTAAGTTGTACCTTCGCTTTTTAGATTACGGGCTGATTACCTAAATATGACGATTCTTCAGTTGCTCGTGTTTCCTTGTGAGTGGTTCCTTGTAATTATTTATTTAACTTGAACGGTTTTCTTTCAGATCAAAAGCTTTGAGTGACCATATTTACTTCAAGATTCAATCTGATGGTAATGATGATGATGATTCTGACCTCACCTTATTTGCAGGAAAAGCAGGTATGTAATGTAATTAAAAATAATATTGTGCACTTTGTACTTATGTTAGGCGCAAACTGCCTCAGAAGGAGGGTTATGTTTTTCGAGAGTATGTTTAAGGTCAGATTAACGAAATCTTTGTAGGCGTGCTCAGACTATGAAACCGAACAACTTTCCCATGGAACATATGGTAGTAAACGAAATATTTTTGGCCTTCCATAAAAATATATGATCTGACATATATTTTGTATAGAAGGTGAAAAAATATTCTTTTACTAGAAAGGTATACATTTTCTTTAAAATTAACTGCCTAACCTCTATCTTATTTATTTACTATAAAAAGGATCATCAACATCATAACCTATTTTACATTTTTAAGATATTATAAGTACTTATAGAACTAGTTTCTAATATGCAATAAAGATGAACACAGCATTCTTAAATTATAACTTATGAGCTAGGAAGGTGTGTGCTTATAGCAACACTATCTTATTTTAATGTTTATTAAAATAATCAAATTTCAGATCTTCATTTGCAACCTTCGCCCTTCTTGTGAACATTGTACAAGCTTCTACATCTACCTAAAACGCCAGGCCGAATTCACGTTGAATTAATTAATATCAAACATCGCAATGGAAATTTCCGATAAAACTCTTTGTAAGTGGTAATGTGGTACCTAAGTTTGTTGAACTACCTTGAATAAATGTATTTTGAAAATTTAATAAACTGACAATTTAATCCTGTTTTCTGAAGTTTTATTCACAATTTCTTATTAATTTAATCAAAATCAATACAGTATACCCTACAGTAGTACATATGTCGCAGTTTTATCGATAACAACCGCACAGCACTAATATCGATAGCGATAAATGCTTCGATGGACAGCACTATCAATAAACATAATACCTACTTGGATGTACTATCTCCTTAAGGTCTATATTTACCATCTATGCTTTTTGTGTGATCTATAGTTAACATCTATGGTTAATGTGCAACGCTAGCGACACGGTGGTCCTCGTTTGGTTTGCGGTTTCAGTAACTGTCTTATCTGGTGGTATTGTCATATGATTTGTTAACTTATATTTAGTTTATTTATATTATGATTTTACTATCTAAGATCCGCATAATGCAATTTATTAAATAAAATCTACTCTTGGTCGTACAGCAATGTGATTTTGTGAGAGTAGGTAAATTAGAAAGTTTTAGGGGATAATGCCTGTTAAGTAAAATGGGTTGCGTGTGCTGTTCACTGAGTTCATTTATTTCTATACTTCTAGATGCCTTGGAAAGGTAACTCTCAAATAAAAATATTATTTCTGTTACAGCGTATATTGTCGCACTGTGGGCCAAGGCAAAGGCCTTCTACACTTCATCCACTTATCTTGATCCCTAGTGATCAATTAAATCTTATTCAGTATTATATAATAAGTCTCTTGTAGAAAGATGGATATCGAAATCACTAACTTTTTGTTTCATTTTCTCATTTCAGAGCGACATTGTGCACAGTTTGTGCGTTACTTACATGCTGTTTACTTTTAACCCTTATTTTTATGCTCGTCTTGGGAATCGGTGTCGGTTTCCATTATTGTTTTGTAATGAATTCAGTGGAAGCTATGGGTACGTCGCATGATTATTCTTTATTATTTAGATTTTGTGAAGTGTCTAACTTCGTGCTCACTCGTAACATAAGAGTACCTAGTTGCCGCAACCCATTATTATAGCAGTTTACAAAACATGTCCATAGAAAATTAATAATTTTCTTTATAGGAAGGGCAGCAAAAGCTGCTGGAGGTTTGCGATCTGGAACTGCACAGTCTGGCCCCGTAATGCGATCTCTGGACAGGGCCAGCAGAAGAGGTGGAAACTTCCCAGGTTTCTCGAACGAGAACCGCAACCGTCGCGCCATGGATATTATTCCACCGGTTACAAATAATAATGAAAATCGACTGAACTTTACCTTGCTAGCTTACAACAACTCAACAATAGATGAATTTAGAAAAGATCTTGATGACAATCCTATAGGCGAAACTCTAGGTAGAAATGTTACAAAACTTTCCAGATTGCTTACGTAAATTTTAGTAGTTTTGAAAATAAATTACAACCATTTAATGAATAATTTATTGTTATTTGAAATACACAAAAGTAATCTACGTAAAATCGTCACAAAATATTCACTTCAAAAGCATACTGTACTAAGTATACCTATTTATAAAATGGTGCTGTTCTTTATTGGCTTGAAAAATGGAGTCGTGGAACTAGTGACATTGTTCCGAGAGCGTCGAAACCGTCCTATGAGTTTGCGAGCTAGTTCTTTCTCGTGTAGAGACAGCTGCGGCCTTTGTGGTGGTCTGAAAATATTAATGGGTACAAAAAGGCACATTTACAACATTAGGTACTGCTACGAATTGTTAAATGGCTGATTGCTAATTATCCTTCGTTCGCAGTAGTTCCATTGAGTTTAGTTCCATAACTTGATTTGATATAATATTATAATAATATAATTAGGAATGTATTATCGCCAGCAAATCCGCATACCTACATTTATATGAGAGATTAGCTTATACTGTTTATTTTTAGTATTTATATAAATATCCAAAACAAGTTGGTCCCTTAAAAGCACCTTAAAAGGGTATGTGGATTTACTGGCGATAGAACTAGAATTTACGTTTTGTTGCATTTAAATTATCTTTTTGCGGTTGTGACTAGAGATGGGCACGTACCTCAGCAGCCGCCGCCGCACGCCCCAGTGATCTATGTATGTATGTATTGTGACATTTTGATTATGTGATAAAGTTGTGTCTTGTACGGTTTGCCACTAAGAATAACACTTTGATTGGAATTTTGTGAATAAATTAATATGTTTGGAATTTTTAATGCACTCCCAGTGTAATATTCCCCAGTCCCCACAGGCCCAGGTTCAAATCCCGGTGATCGCTGATGAATATTTCAATTTTCTTATCGTAATTTATATCTTTTGTTGCCTTTCCCTCAGTCTCCACTCATACTTTAAAAATGTTATCTGTAAACTATCCAAAGTGTGCGTAATCCCAGCAAGAAAGTATCTCCTACAGATAATTGAGTATGAGTAGCAATTAGTGCATAGTCTTCTGTCAATGTGCGTGAAATAAAAATTTGTGCGTGTTGTAGTTTTTGAGAAAAACGGAAAAACTGATCCTGCTGGGGTAACGTTTTTCCAGCAGGAAGATTCTAAACTAAAGCCTGAGAGAGAAGTTTTGTATATCACCAGATAGCTTATATTTGTGCATATTTGTGCGCCAATAATCAAATTTGTGCCTTTTACGGTTTTAGAGATATTTGATTTCTGCTGGGGTAACGTTTTGAAGAAACTCGTATCTCGAAACCATCAAATGTGCAGCTGTGGGATAAACATATTTGAATAGCTCTTAATTTGTGCGAATTTGTGAAAAATAATATTACAAAAATATGTACCGCTTTGAAGTAATCGTGCATTATTGATATATAAAAGAAATCCTTATAATTAAACTAGAAAGCGTTAATGCTCACTAAAAACGGTGAAAGGCGTTTCTTCTTATTCATATCAAGTATTATAAAAAGTTTCAAGAATGTACAAGCACGCGTTTTTGAAAAATCAGACTTAAACCACCTTAAACTTTAATCTAACAATGTCATATCATAACTTTGAATTCAAATTACAAGAAACCAAGTCAAGCTAGGATTTGTGGGAATAATTTAATAATTAGTGCCTGTTTAGACCAATATGTCCTGAAAATTTCAGCTCCAAATGCCTCGTATTGTAAAAGTTACAAATAAAAAACTAAACCTAGGGCTAAATAACCGGTTACCCGACCAAATTAGAATGGTCACAAAAAAGCGATGGTTTCATACAAAGGTATGACCTTCTTAAATACACAGTATTAACGCCCGTACAATCGCGTTCATTACGTTTATCGGCAATCCTAGTTTTAGTGCATTATCAGTAGGTATTTTAATTACCTACTCTTTATAAGTTACGATGTGCTAATACGTAAACTAACATTTCTATCAAAATATACCCACATTGACATGATGGGTATTAATTATACTTTATACTTACCTATCGAGTTTTAGGCGAGAGAAACACACGTAACATCCCTTGCTTAGCATTTTTGACATTTGTTCAAAGGACGCTAAATTATCGCACGCCTGACACATGATTCTATGTTGGGAAACCTTTATCTGCGATGCGGTGCAATGCAACCGAGACAGGTGTAGGCAGCTACCACAATGAATCCGAGAAACCCGTGAAATATGTCTGTCTCCGCTAACCGATATCGGATGGACAGAGACGGACATATTTCACGGGTTCGGGTCGGATGTAGTGCGAAACCACTCTAAGTGTAACAGAGATAAAAAAGGGCAAATTCATAGATTAACGCTTGTTGATGCGACATATCATCTTGTTTGCATCTTGTGCGTAGATGTAGGTTGGATTTTTCAAACTAATAAAAAAGTTGGTTGTGTTGTGAAGTATGCGTAAAAAAACTAAAATGTTTCGTGGGATTGTTTGTTTATTCTAGAATGTGCTTTGTCATTCATCATCTTCCTGCCCTTATCCCAATTACTTGGGGTCGGCGCAACACGTTTCGTTGAACACGAAATCGAGTTGCAAAAGGATTTTGCTGAAATTTACGATCGGCCGCCTACCAGACGTCAACCCTCCTTGGGAATGCTTTTGTGGTGGATTAACCGCTGTTTGGGTCGGGTTTATCCCTCGGTCGCCTCTTACGACCCCCACGGGAAGAACGGGGTGGTGCTATTTTACTCTGCCGGCACCAGACGGCATACTCTGCCGGCACCACACGGCATACTCTGCCGGCACCACGACATACTCTGCCGGCTTTACACGGCATGTCATTATGGAGTGTAAATTTAAACAAACAAAACAACTTAGTTTATTTTACATGTAATTATAATTCCAATCAGACAAGCCAACCAAAAACAGAACCGGCAATCTTCCACCCATCTGGCCAAATAGACCGCAGTAATCATCAGCCACTACTAGGCCAGACAAATCGTCGCGAGCGACAACCGTGACTCCCGCCACTTGTAAGGTCCCGATCACACATGTGACTTTTTATGTCGCGCGCTATCTGGCCGGGCGATAATCGGACATCTCTCTCTATCCGAAGAGAGTGAAAGGGATTCCCGACTGTCGCGCGGCAAAAAAGTGAACTGGAACTAAGTAATGCAACTGTTTTATTTTCATAGCGGTAACGGCGATAACCGAACTAAACATACCCTCGACTCTATTCCTGTCACACTACTGCCGTGCGAACACTATCTGTCTCACTCTGTGCGCGAGACAAAGCTATGCGAGAAAACAGGCAGAGACAAGAGAAACCTTGCTAAATTTACTTATTTAAATTACATTTACTTCTTTAAATCAATCTTTTTAATTAAATTACATAAATTTATTTGAAAATAATATTTTACTCAACAATTCTACTAACCACTTTTGTACTTCAGTGTACTTAGACGCAATAAACCTATACTTGTTTATAAGTCAAGTTAAGAAGGTCATGCCTTTGTATGAAACCGTCGCTTTTTTGTGACCATTCTAATTTGGTCGGGTAACCGGTTATGTAGCTCTAGGTTTAGTGTTTTATTTGTATCTTTTACAATACAAGGCATTTGGAGCTGAAATTTTCAGGACATATATGTCTGAACAGGCACTAATTATTAATTTATTCCCACAAATCCTAGCTTGACTTGGTTTCTTGTAATTTGAATTCAAAGTTATGACATTTTTAGATTAAAATTTAAGGTGGTTTAAGTCTGATTTTTCAAAAACGCGTACATGTACATTCTTGAAACTTTTTATAATACTTGATATGAATAAGAAGAAACGCCTTACACCGTTTTTAGTGAGCATTAACGCTTTCTAGTTTAATTATAAGGATTTCTTTTATATATCAATAATGCACGATTACTTCAAAGCGGTACATATTTTTGGTAATATTATTTTTCACAAATTCGCACAAATTAAGAGCTATTCAAATATGTTTATCCCACAGCTGCACATTTGATGGTTTCGAGATACGAGTTTCGTCAAAACGTTACCCCAGCAGAAATCAAATATCTCTAAAACCGTAAGAGGCACAAATTTGATTATTGGCGCACAAATATGCACAAATATAAGCTATCTGGTGATATACAAAACTTCTCTCTCAGGCTTTAGTTTAGAATCTTCCTGCTGGAAAAACGTTACCCCAGCAGGATCAGTTTTTCCGTTTTCTCAAAAACTACAACACGCACAAATTTTTATTTCACGCACATTTACAGAAGACTATGCACTAATTGCTACTCATACTCAATTATCTGTAGGAGATACTTTCTTGCTGGGATTACGCACACCTATCCAAATAAAAAGGTTAATAGATAGTAGATACCTTTCCGTTTCAAGAACGACTACTGGCGTTTCGGGAGATTCCATATAAATAGATTGACCTGGTCTTCGGGTTTGATACGACTCTGAAAAAGATTAAATCACCGTCAAATGAAATGAAACTTTAGTAACTTGAGGGTTGTGGGCTAACTGGAAGAATGACATCGTTGTAGTAAAACCATGAAATAGCTTAGGTACCCTAACAGTTTAAAAAACAAAAAAAATATTTCTTTGTAGTCTTCATATAATAAACTATAGGCATGGCTTTATTTAATTTAATCTTCTTTGAAAATTATTTTTAAAACGGTAGTAAAGCATTATATTTGTTATAATATTATTATAATACAATAGTAAAAATAGGAGGCCTTAATTTAATAAAAATTAATTTTAGCTCGACACTCAGACCAACAATTCTACTTGCATTATTCGGGAAGGAAACAGTATGTATGTATGAAAATAAAAAGAACGTTTGTATGAAAAGGCGTTAAACAGGCATCACGCGAGCAGTTATCTAATCTGAAACAATACTAACCAATAATAGGAGCGGGTGCTCCTTCATCCTCTGTGCGGTTGACGGCGAGCATACGCACTACAGGGCGGTTCTCAGGCTGGTCCCCGGACCGCAACAGCGGCTGCTCTGTTGTTGATCTCGACGACACTGTAATTAGAATTCATGTTGGTTTCTTTTTCACTCGCCTCTAACTTTTCCATATAAACAGTGTTTCAGGAAACATACTGTACAGCGTGCAGTGTTGTGGGGATGGACAATTTATTTGAAAGTTTTTGAAACATATTTTATTTTTCTAATATTTTTTACAAATTGTTTGAACACCCTTAACATACTTTCTTATTTATTATACCTATAGAACTCGTGGTTTGAAGAAACGTACTACTTTTCCTAACACCCTGTATAATAATCAATGGATTAAAATTAGGCTGAGCTTGTACTCAGCCTAATTTTAAATCCATTAGCCTTTCAGCCACTATAAGAAACCCAAACCCTCAAAAGGAACTACTTGACTTTTTGTCAAAGAAACAGTTAAAGGTGAGGTGCATACTTGCGAATGAAGCTAGCTCTTTTTGAGCGTAATGGTATCCTACTGCGATGCCATATATCACTAACACGATGACTGTAAACATTAGCAACATCAACACAAAAGCACAGCACGTCCATGTCAAGACCCTGAGATTAAAAAACAACAAACATAAATTAGATAAGAACTATAAAATAAACAAAAAAATAAATTATTGGCCAAACTAACCAGAACACATAGCTGCAATAGTTTAGCCAAAGTTTAGATAACAGACATATTTACCTTTCAACACAGAATGTGACCGAACAAAATATTGATTGAATTACTCCCATAATATATCAATATTACTGTCCGTATGAAGATTAATTTATAAAAGTTTGAAACTAATAAACTAAACAATATTTTACGGTCTTAGGTTTTTCCACTGGGTTTTTCAAGTTTTTAGCATACAATTTGTAAGTTCCTTGTTCTAATCTAATAGAAAATTCACGTTACCGCAAAAATTATGCAAAATGCTTGGTAAGCAGATACAGGATATAAAATTGCAATAAAAGTAAAAGTATTCTAAAAGCATGCGTAAGTTTACTTTCCAATTTGTCTCACGGACGTTGCAATCAGTCAGAAGTACGTCAGGGCTCAGATTATTTATATTTTCTTTTATACGCTAAAAAGGTGGAGTCTCACGGTAAGGGTCCTCCTTGGCCCAACGTGTCTCGCACGTCTCGCAGTCGCTGGCGATCCAAAGAGGGGCACGTTCGGACAGAGCACATTACGCGGGGGCCTTATCTTTAAGTTACCATTAACTTACGATTTGAATTACATTATGAATCACAATGTATTTTTTGTGTCATGTCATAATGCTTGTAAGAAGATAAAAAGAAGAAAGCTTTGTTCCAACTTTTTTTCTAATAAAATTTATAAACACGTTATAGAAAAACCTTAAAATATCCGAAAAATATTTAGTAGAGTCTGGCCAGCGAGTCTTTGGACACGGAAATGGCGCCAATTTTAAAAATCTTTCATATGTTAACACTGAAAAACTACAATAAAACAATTTTGATACTTACTATTTTTTTGTTTTCTGCTAAGAGTTTGTATTTACCTTGCCTACCGGTATGTATGTATGATGTATATGTCGAAGTCAATATGTCAAAATCTGCCTTCTACATAATAGCTCGTGTGTTTACAAACGAAAAGCCGTTTGCATATTTCCATCTGACGTATGTATACCGTCGACATTATGTGTACCGCCAAAAAAACGACCTTTTGCCGTATGGCATAATGCCCGGCAATATGTACGAACTAGTACTGAATTCCGCCACGGTGGCGCTGTAATCGCAAAACAATAAATATGGCGTACAGTAAAGTAGTAACAGTGCAGGAGGTGTAAATGGAAATCTTGTAAATAAAATTACTATGTTACCAGTGACAATAAGAGATTAAGGAGAATTTTAGTTCAGAACTTTTAAAAAGTATTATGGAAGGGATTGGTTTGAACCCCGTGGACGAACCAGATATTTTTCGAGGTCACTTAACACTTAAAAAGTGGTAGGACGTCCATGGCCACGGATATTCGGCGGACTAGGGACGAGTATTAGGTACTGGTGCTCTCGCTACGTTGTAATGAACATTGCTGTGCAGGATTACTTAATTACAAAAAAGTACAATTATTGTAGTCCGACAGTACGCACTTTGGAGGACTACTTCGATATACTAAATGAAATTGACGAAAGTTGCGGGCACGGTGGACAGGATTCTTTTTGTATCAATTGAAGGATCGATTTATGATTATAAGAGAAGCGATAGACTTGTTTGTGTCGCTTTGTCTTTTATGCGAATTAAAAATGAAAATCGCTAAGAAGTGCGTCGTCACTAAACCAATCATATCATCAGATTTGAATCAACGGTTAAGGACATGTTAATTATTCGAGTTAATAAGCTGAAGCGGCAAAGAGCAGGGCCACATTGCTCGAAGGACTGATAATCGGTGGAGCAGGGGAATTCTCGAGTGGAGATCACGTACTGGGACGCGCAGCGTAGGATGGCCCACCGCGAGATGGACAGACGATCTGGTCAAGTCCGCGGGAAATGCTGGATGCAGGCCGCTTCTAATCGGACAAAGTGGAAATATTTAGGGAGGCCTATGTTCAGCAGTATAAGTCCTATGGCTGATATGATGATGATGATGGTGATGCATTATTCCCACACAGCCCTGTTTTCCTTCACCGGCGGATCCAGCCTTGGCTCAGGGGGGGGGGTCACATAGACAATTTTATAGGTACTATAGGTAATATTTGACCCGACTTCCTCAGGGTTATGTTTTTCGAGAGACAGAATTAGGTTTTTGGCCAAAAGCCGGCATATGGCAAAATCGTAGACTTCCTTCGGCCATCGTCCTAAACTGATCCAGGTTTTTGGCCAATAATCTAAGATTTTGGCCGAAATCCTAGATTTGTTTAGTATTATGGCTTTTTTTTTGCATTTCGGGTGAGCAAGGAGTGAAGAGGTATGTTATGCACATCTTTAAAGGGTAGAGTTGGGCACCCCTGAGTGGCAGGGGGTAACATCAGACAGCCTGAACAGCAGAATTGCCTCGGACTCTCTGGAGGATCGGAGGTAGCGTTGGACGCCCTGGAGGACAGGGGGTAGCGTCCCAGAAAATCCGATCTCCGTCATCTTTCATCCTCCAGAGTGTCCGACGCTACCCACGCCCTCCAGGGCGACCGACGCTACCTCCCACCCTACAGCACGTGTAACGCTACCTCCTGCCTTTCAGGGTGACTGACGCTTCCTCCAACTCTCCAGGGACGCCGTAGTCGGGAAGGAGTATAGGCGTCGGGCATACTATTGTGTTACAAAGTAGCGTCGGACGCCCTGGAGGACGTTGGTGGCGTCGGACACTCTGGTGGATAAAAAGTGGCGGGCGTTGGTTTTCCTGGGCTTCCGACGCTACCCCTGGCCGTAAAGGGCATCCCTGGAGGGTTGGAGGTAGCGGCATACACCCTGAGAGGCAGGAGGTAGCTTTGGACGTTCTGGAGGGTAGGAGGTAGCGTCGGACGCCTTGGTGGGCGTGGGTAGCGTCGGACACTCTGCAGGATAAAATATGGCGGGCGTTGGATTTCCTGGTCGTCCGACGATACCCCCTGCCGTCCAGGGCGTCTGAAGCTACCTCCCGTCCTCCCGAGCCAGTCTCCAGGTCAACCGAAGCAATCCTGCTGTTCAGGCTATCTGACGCTACCCCATCCTTCAGGTCGTCCGATGCCTCAGGGTCTCCAACTCTACCCTTAACAGATCAGAGGGAAGGTGCATAACGTACCTCTCCACTCCTCGTTCCCATTAGGATTTCGGCCAAAATCCCAGGCTTCAGGCCAAAAACCTGGATCAGCTTAGGACGATGGCCGAATGAAGTCGACGATTTTGCCATTGCCGGCTTTTGCTTATGTAATTGAATGGAATCTTGTGTTTGACATTAACAAAAACAGACATGGTCAATATGTAAATTAATATAACCACTTAGTCTTGGTCCTGAGCCCGGCTCAGGGGGGGGGGTCATGACCCCCATGACCCCCCCCCCTGGATCCGCCACTGTTTTCCTTAAGAACTTTTATTTAGCAAAAATATCAGATCACTCATCAACACAACTTAAATCATGATGTAAAAAAGTAAGGTTTAACTTACATAGATATTTACAATCATAGCACTTTAACGAGCTATGATTGTAAATATATCTATCAAACAGTCTAAACGTGACCGAAGATACTCAAGTAAATAATATGTAAATGAATAAATACCGTTGTTTTTTTCTTAATCATGGTCACCCTAATATGATCACCACGTTGACGTTTAAGCAACGTTCATTTCAAAGTCATATTGCCGGATGTCGTGCCGACAATTTGTATACTGCTTTTCGTCTGTATACGAACGGGTCATTATGTAAGCGTCAGAATCTTACATATTGACTTCGATTATATCTACCGGGAGTAACAGAAAGGTATAACAAGCCGAAAGGAGGTCAAGGTACTCATGAAACTGAACAACTTTCCCCATGAAACATGGGTCGATATGTGAAAAAAATATTTGGACCTCCCATACAAAATCGCAGATAAGCTGATTGATTTACTCTGAGAGGTCCAAATTTTTTTCATATTTTGTCCCATGTTTCATGGGGAAAGTTGTTCAGTTTCATGAGTACCTTGACCTCCTTTCGGCTTGTTATACCCTTTCTGTTACTCCCGGTAGATACAATACATACATACCGGTAGGCAAGGTAAACACAAACTAAAGAGCAGAAAACAAAAAAATAGTAAGTATCAAAATTGTTTTATTGTAGTTTTTCAGTGTTAACATGTTGCCATTTGAAATATTTGACGTCCAAAGACTCGCTAGCCAGACTCTAAGAACTGCAAGTGGTAAGTACATCCCTATTTAAACCGCTTTTACGGAGAATGCTGTAAATAAAAACCAGTCAAGAGCGTGTCGGACACGTCATCTCGTAGTAGGTAGGACTGCTGGATGAAATTTCTTTATAGAAATAAATCTTACCTGTTATGTTGTTTTATTATATGAATATTATCCTGTTTATGTACTGCGTTTTAACTTGTCAAATTAGGGAGACGGCGGCGTTAGGGGCGAACAATAGACTGTAATATAATATTAATAAATAGGCAAGAATAAAACGCACAAGTATTCAATAAGTAATTATTTTACTATTAACAATTGTATAAAATAGTTACACTCTCAACAGTCTCAGTTTAAAGGCACTCGTAACTACAACCAATAAATATAAATAATATCAAGAATATTATAATATAAATTACTTCAATTCAGTTTTTCAAACTCACTTGATTTACAGAAGAAAGGGAATATAAATCGCGGCCGGAGGTCATGCATTCTTATTTGCATTTACAGGCGTTCATGCTTTCTCTTTCCCACTTATGGGACCACCGCCATTTATATTCCCTTTCATCTGTGAATCAGGTACCTACTCTGATCATTCAACACTCTCAAAGTTCTATGTAAAATGGTTGTGGGATTCCGTGAGTCAAGGGTTCAGTTCAGTTTGGCCGGCAATGGCAATTTATTGGAAATATTTTTCTCACACGTGGAAAAGAACGAGAGATCCGTGTGTCACGTCACCTGTGTAACCGGGGTCTTTAGAGTTACATTTGTGAACGTCTGTGTTTAAAGAACGTGTTCTTTTTGTAGTATGATTTTAGATTCCGACTGGTCTCTTGGTCTTGCGCGGAAGCCCACTTAATCTTAACAATAAATCAATTCAAAAAACAAAGAATAAAATAAAAACACCCTGCATATAAATCAATGAAAGATATTCATAATTACTAGAAAATGCAGATTCTTTTCAAAATAACGTATGGGTCGACTTAAAAGTTACTTCAAAAATATTACTAGCACATCGTTCAATATAAATCTGGGTTTATCTAAAAAAAAAAAAGATTAGAAAAGTAACATAAAAAATAGAGAAATACCTATTTGTGGTATAAACAACACAGTAAATAAGTCGTGTAGTGTAGTGTTTCCATAGGTAGTCGCATATTGTGGCATAGAAAATAAATTATAGTTAAATTATTATTTTGTAAATTATTATTTTATAAGATAATCGGTCGGAGAGTTAGGTAAAGTCGTATGGTGATTGCCTAACAGTTGTATTCTACAGTAGAGTGTGGTATTATTACAATTACGTATCTTAATAGTTTCAAGTGCAGTAAATATTGCCATGTTACGTTTTGCTGTCACTAATTATGTCTGAAGCTGTAGTTCGTACATTTACAACAACTAATAATAGTATTTGATAGTCATGTGGTGTTATAATGGCTTACAAATATTATTGTTTTTGTTGCAGGAGATAAGGTCAGTCGGTGTCAATTTATCATACTGTAATGCAGTTCTTCTAGTCGTTTCAATAGGTGCGTCCACACTGCCCGAGGCTGCTCGCTGCCTCACTGCCTCGCGCGGCATACGGTCGTGCGCAGGCGAGCCAAGTTCGGCCCAATTTGGACGACTAAGTAAACTAATTGGCAAACGTCTGCGGCACATTGATTTTGGCTCGGCCCGCGCGCGTTCGCCCGAGCATGAGCTTGCGTTGCCTCGGGTAAGCCATGAAATTTTTTAGCCTGCCTCGGGCAGTGTGAACGCGCCTAAATGGTCACTGTTTCCCATGCAGTATGGTCCAGAGCGGCAGGTCGGCGAGCGCAGTGTGCAGCTCGTGACAGCTGTCAAATATGGCCTATTCCAATGCCGGTACTATAAGATGATAATTTTATTTCTGTTTCTGTAGAAGTAGGTAGGTAAATATGGTCATTTGGTGTCAATTTATCATTATTATAGTAATGCTGTTTTGCTAGTCATTTCAAGTGATTTTAGTCATTTCTTCTTCTTTTCGAGTGGGTCACCGTGTCGACGAACTACCCTATGATTGATGAACCCTAGTGTTCACTGTTTCCCATGAAGTATAGTCCATAGCGGCAAATCGGCGAGCGCAGTGTGCAGCTCGTGCTGCAGCTGCGACGTGATGGCTGGGACGGCGTGGGCAGTGGCCGCGCCGCGGGTCCACGCGCCCACCAGTGGACTCAGCCCGCTTAGTGGGCCCAGCCCGGTCACGTGCAGGTCCATCGAACTGTAAACAATGTAGTTAATTAGATTTGTGTGGTTAAATCTTTACCGCTACCCAACAAAGATTTTTGGATAGGTCACTATCATATCTCATGTGCGATAACTCAGTATTCTGTTATCTATTATCTATATATAATATTATCTACATATATAATATACTAGCTGCCCGTCAGCGGTTTCACCCGCTGCAACCTATTATTCCGCGGGAAGAAAGCATTACTCGCCAAGAGATGTCGCTGTTAGTTTTCGGCGAAAACATTTAAAACGCGAATCGGCTCAGTCACGCCACCTTTGCAAAAATATTGGAATATGCGTGATCCCGTAGGAATAAGACATTTTCCCGTGGTAAAAAGTAGCCTATGTGTTATTCTAGATACTCTTCTATATTTGTGCAAAATTTCATGTCAATCTAATAAGCCGTTTTAGCGTGATGTCGTAACAAACACACACACAAACATCTGCCTTTATAATATTAGTAGTAAGTAGTATATAATTAATCTACGATATATTATCTCGACGATATAGTCATAGCCACCTCAACTTTCGAACGTCACGTTGAAACACTCAACAAACTCCCCACTAAATAAACAGATGCCAACATAACCAATAACTTCCCCAAATTCTCATTCTTCCGTAGCGAATTAAAACCTCTAGGTTTCATCGTCAACAGTCAAGGTCTCCAAACAGACCCAGACAAAGTCAAAGCTATCCTGGACATACCCGTACCTAAAACAGCAAAGGATGTCAAGAAATTCCTTGGCACCGTAAGCTGGTACAGACTTTTTGTCCCAAACCTAAGCACACTAGGTACACCTCTAAACATGAAACGATTCCACCCACAAAAAAGCACCACCCTTTAAATGGACATCAGAAGCAGAATCAGCTTTCAACTCCATTAAACAAGCCTTAGTTAGCAACCCCATACTCGCCTGCCCTGATTTCACAAAGCCCTTTGCCGTTCATTGCGACGCCTCATCCTTCGGCATCGGGGCCATGCTCACACAAGAATTTGATGGCATAGAAAAGCCAATTGCTTATATGAGAAAATCGGTAACCCACCCACAGCAAAATTACTCTATTACAGAACGGGAATTTGTAAGTGTCAAATAGAGCACTAGAACACTTTCGATGAAAGAAAGGAATCTAAAAAGTAGTAGAAGTAGTTTCCGTCATTGCGCCTGGTGAAAGGACGGTGTAAAATTGATCAAGACTGTACAACAGACTGGACGTGCTGTGTTGTAGAGTCAAGCATCCAGTCAAAGGCCCACCTTTCGAGAAGTAGCTTATACAGGGAGTAACAGAAAGGGTATAACAAGCCGAAAGGAGGTCAAGGTAGTCATGAAACTGAACAACTTTCCCTATGGAACATGGGCCGAATTATGTAAAAAAAATTTGGACCTCCCATACAAAGTTGCCGATCAGCTGATTGATTTACTATGGGAGGCAAATTTTTTTTTTTCATATTTCGACCCATGTTCCGGAAAGTTGTTCAGTTTCATGAGTACCTTGACCTCCTTTCGGCTTGTTATACCCTTTCCGTTACTCCCGGTATATATTTTTTAATAATATTAATGACGCTTACTCGCAATGTTGCAGCCTGAGGTCATCTAGTTGCGCGTAGGGCTCCCACCTAGCGAGCCCCACTGTCACCGCCATGTGTACAGCGTTGGACGTGAAGGAGGCCGCTATCCGCCCGCCGCACGACGCGCCCATCGGATTTTACTCACGACGGAACGGAGACAGTATATGCGTTTGGGGAGAGAGAATGTGTTTGTGTGTGCAAACCTATGTTACAAAATATCTCCCAAACCACTAGTTCGATTTTGATGCGGTTTTCAGTGATGTATTTGTATTTCAGTGGTGCATATTGTTAGATAGGTATTACGCGAACAACTCGCCAGGGGGCGCTGCAGTAAACATTTGTTTGTGCAAACCAATGTTACCAATTATCTCCAAAACCACTGGTCTGATTTTGATGCGGTTTTCAGTGATAGATGAAGATTTGACTGGAGAATGTTCTTAGCTATGTGTTACGCGAACAACCGGTAGTCGTCGTAGCTTCTAGAGTTGGTACTCACTCGCAATGCTGCAATCTGAGGTCATCTAGTTGCGCGTAGGGCTCCCACCTAGCGAGCCCCACTGTCACCGCCATGTGTACCGCGTTGGACGTGAAGGAGGCCGCTATCCGCCCGCCGCACGACGCGCCCATCGCCTTTATCCGGTAGTCGTCGTAGCCAACCTGAAAATATCGATTTAACTCTTAAAAACTGGTATATTTCAAAATCTTCTTTGATTCTTCAGTGTGCCTCACATGAAACAGTGTAACATACATGAAACATTGTAATACATATGTAACAAAGTGTAACAGATATGAAACACAGTGTGACGGAGATAAAACACGGTGAAACAGGCATGAAACACAGTGTAACAGGCATAAAAAAGTGTAACAGGCATGAAACACAGTGTAACAGGCATGAAACGCTGTTTAACAGGCATGAAACACAGTGTAACAGGTAAGAAACACAGTGTAACAGGCATGAAACACAGTGTAACAGGCATGAAACACAGTGTAACAGGCATGAAACACAGTGTAACAGGCATGAAACACAGTGTAACAGGCATAAAAAAGTGTAACAGGCATGAAACACAGTGTAACAGGCATGAAACGCTGTTTAACAGGCATGAAACACAGTGTAACAGGTAAGAAACACAGTGTAACAGGCATGAAACACAGTGTAACAGGCATGAAACACAGTGTAACAGGCATGAAACACAGTGTAACAGGCATGAAGCACAGTGTAACAGACAAGAAGCACAGTGTAACAGGCATGAAACACAGTGTAACAGGCATGAAACACAGTGTAACAGGCATCAAATACAGTGTAACAGGCATGAAACACAGTGTAACAGGCATGAAATACAGTGTAACAGGCATGAAACACGGTGTAACAGGCATGAGACACAGCGTAACAGGCATGAGACACAGCGTAACAGGCATGAAACATAGCGTAACAGGCATGAAACATAGCGTAACAGGCATGAAACATAGCGTAACAGGCATGAAACACGGTGTAACAGGCATGAAACACAGTGTAACAGGCATGAAACGCAGCGTAACAGGCATGAAACAAAGCGTAACAGGCATGAAACATAGCGTAACAGGCATGAAACACAGCGTAACAGGCATGAAACAAAGCGTAACAGGCATAAAACATAGTGTAACAGGCATGAAACACGGTGTAACAGGCATGAAACACAGCGTAACAGGCATGAAACAAAGCGTAACAGGCATGAAACAAAGCGTAACAGGCATGAAACATAGCGTAACAGGCATGAAACATAGCGTAACAGGCATGAAACATAGCGTAACAGGCATGAAACAAAGCGTAACAGGCATGAAACAAAGCGTAACAGGCATGAAACATAGCGTAACAGGCATGAAACATAGCGTAACAGGCATGAAACACGGTGTAACAGGCATGAAACATAGCGTAACAGGCATGAAACATAGCGTAACAGGCATGAAACAAAGCGTAACAGGCATGAAACATAGCGTAACAGGCATGAAACATAGCGTAACAGGCATGAAACACGGAGTAACAGGCATGAAACAAAGCGTAACAGGCATGAAACACAGCGTAACAGGCATGAAACACAGCGTAACAGGCATGAAACACAGCGTAACAGGCATGAAACAAAGCGTAACAGGCATGAAACATAGCGTAACAGGCATGAAACACGGTGTAACAGGCATGAAACATAGCGTAACAGGCATGAAACACAGCGTAACAGGCATGAAACACAGCGTAACAGGCATGAAACGCAGCGTAACAGGCATGAAACACAGCGTAACAGGCATGAAACACAGCGTAACAGGCATGAAACACAGCGTAACAGGCATGAAACACAGCGTAACAGGCATGAAACGCAGCGTAACAGGCATGAAACACAGCGTAACAGGCATAAAACATAGTGTAACAGGCATGATACACAGTGTAACAGGCATGAAACACAGTGTAACAGGCATGATACACAGTGTAGGTATCTGCGACTCACATGAAAGCACTCATTTTAACGCACATGAATCATAGTGTAACACACGTGAATAAATACGTGTAATATACTTGAAACACAGAATAACCGACGTGAAGTACAGACTTACAGACATGTAACACACTTTTTATACACATGAAACATAGTCTAACTCAAATGAAAAATAACGCAACTACAACAGGCCACTGTTGGACATGAGCCTATCTCTCCTTATCGGGCGGTATTGCCATACCACGTTTGGTACGTTTATTGGCGAGCGCATTGCTTCTCATACCCTGGATGAATATCACTTAGTCAGTTTTTACGACACCCACGTGTAGCATTGGGGTGATGCTATTTCTAAGCCGGCACAACACGGTACGGCCTTGTTGTCACATCTTGCATGAAAATGTTGGCAGTTACCTCTTCATCTTCCTGCTTTTATTCCAAATCAAATGGTGACGGCGCTTGTTGCGATTGCGAAAAAAGGTTTTGGCAATGTATTATGATCGGCTGCCTGTCTGACGTCAATTCTCTTTGGGAACGCTGTTGTAGGTGGTATCACCGCCACCATGCGGTTGACCATAGTCGACAGATATTCAGCCGAAGTCAAAAACTGTGCGAAACACCTTGAGTGGACTAGGGGTATATTCAGCCGCTACCACACGGTAAGCGGAAGTTACCTGTAAGTCCTTTATCCTGAGCGTGACGTGGAAGCTGGTCTTCATGGGGTCGGGCCTGGTGACCTCACGTCGTTTATTCTCTTGTTGACAGTTACCTGCAAGTCCTTTATCCTGAGGGTGACGTGGAAGCTGGTCTTCATGGGGTCGGGCCTGGTGACCTCACGTCGTGTATTCTCTTGTTGACACATGTTGACAGTTGTTGACAGTTACCTGCAAGTCCTTTATCCTGAGCGTGACGTGGAAGCTGGTCTTCATGGGGTCGGGCCTGGTGACCTCACGTCGTTTATTCCCTTGTTGACACATGTTGACAGTTACCTGCAAGTCCTTTATCCTGAGCGTGACGTGGAAGCTGGTCTTCATGGGGTCGGGCCTGGAGACGCTTACGTCGTTTATTCTGTTGATTGTCGACAAGTTTTTCACCCATCCCGTATCGGTCTCGAATTTGCCTATAAACGATACCGACCCGATCTGAAAAAGGACAGAATTTATTACAGAATTGGGATATTTGGCTGCTTTTAAAGAGCTTTCGGATATTTCCAGAAAACGTAGCACCCGTTTGCAATATGTTTTGTGTTGTTGTAGCTCATTTAAGTGCATATCTGAACAAATACATCCTGCATAAGCAGACAGTGTGCCCCGTCCTTCATCGCTTCAGCTTAAGGCAGTGATTCAAGAGAAATGCAGAAATCTGCAAAAATAGACAAAACATAATTCCAAGTTTTATGTAACATTTACTACTGTTTTCCTTTAGTTTTTACACGACTGCCCAACCAAAAAAAGGAGTTTAATGTTTTTTATACTTATGATATTCCTCTTTTAATACCCGAACCCTTACACTAACAATAGGTAATAATTTTTATTTAATTGATTTTAATTCAACAAATATTTTTTCCAGAACGGTCCTCGCGGTAAAACCAGCCTCCCGCTACCCTCACCTCACCCCCTGAACCCTACCCGTGAAATAATTTTTGCTGTGTGGATCCTCGTTTTAAATGCTGACTCAGTAATTGTACGTACCTTATGCATGAATGTGGCATGCATGGGCGGTAGTTGTAGCACCTCGTGGCAAGTCTGCAGCAGAGTACGTCGCATGTTGATCAGGACCATGTCGATCACTTTATTCCCGTTGTCAGCCAAGTTTGTAATCATTTCACTGGAATAAGAAAAAAATATAGGTTAAAATTTTATGAGTGACCGATAGCGAAAACTCAGAACCGTGATAAGGAACAACTTTCTCAAAAATCGATCTCCCATAGTAACTCAAATCAGGGTAGGCAGAGCGTAAACGGCAGTAAAAACGGCCATTTACACTACGCATGTCTCACAAAAGTTTGAGAGTCATTCAAAAGACTGTTAATCACCATAGTGACAGGTTATCAACCCGTCGCCTAGAATTGCAAAAAAAACATCAACTCCCAAATCCCTTAGTCGCTTCTTTCGACACCCACGGGAAAGATATGGGGTGATCCTAAGCTGGCACCCGGCCTAAAAAGACCTACCTCCCACACGAAATGTATATACCAGCCGGATAAATCGATTGTATGTGAAATACAATTTTTATTTCGACGAAAAGTTGTTCAGTTTTATAGGCTGGTTCACCTCGTTGGTATACTTATACTATAACAGCCACAATTAAGTCCACTGCTAAACATTCGCCTCCCTGCAAAGATGTTGCAATGCGATTGCGAAACTCATCCAGGGATTGAACCCCTGGATGAATTTATCCCTTAGTCGCCTCTTACGACACCCTCGGGAAAGATATGGGGTAATGACATTCTAAGCCGGCATCACACTCATAGGTATTTGCAATTATAATTTTTTACATTGAATACATATTTTTAGTAGTAGATTGTATCAAATTGCATCTAGTCAATGACAAACTGCATAAGTATTCACTTTCTCCTTGGAGTCGAGAGGACGGCGAACCGCGCTGGGTTATCGGCTTCGCGCGACCTACATCACCGCTCAACCAGCAAATCTCGAGATATTGAATAAGCATTACAGCTGCATGATAAATTGTTCAAGTAGTATTACCTAAGTTAATAATATTTCATATTTCATATTTCATATTTATTTATTAGCATTCATGTACAAGTATAAGGTGATAAAAGTAGGCTAGATAGGTACATGAACCCTGTAAGGGTGTAGCAGTTAACTTAAAACTATAGCAGTAATTACCAATAACATTGAATAGTGATTAATTAGATTTCATAAATAATAGCGATATTAACAATTTAAAAAACATTAACAATTACCTATTCATAAATATTACCATTTTGTGCAATAGAATATAATTTGAGCTCTTTGTCTTCTAGGTATTCATATGGTATTCATTTATTGAATAGTAAGATTTTCGCAATAACATATTCTTTACCTCTCTATTAAAAGCAATTTCGGTCTCAACTTCTTTAATGCTATTGGGCAACTTATTGTATATATTTATAGATCTGTAGTATGGACTAGTTTTAAACATTTGTAGTTTAGGAGCCGGTAGTTCCAAAATATGTCTACGCCGTGCACTTTTCGTGAATTGAAATAGATGCAGATGTTTCCGTACAAATTTAGCCATTCCCAATATGTAGATACAGGGAAAGGTAAGTATATTGTTTTTGTTGAAAATCGGTCTGCAACTTTCCAGTTGCCGCATGTTATATATGTCGGAGAATGATCGGACTCTGTGGGTATTTCGTGAAACTGTTTGACAGATGCGTTTTGTTAATATTCCCTTCAGTTCGATTGCTAGTGGATTCTTGCAGAAACGAAACGCATAGCGCTGGCAACATTCGACATAGGCAGTGCGCTTTATTTGCACACAGTAGGCTAAAGACAGCAAAATAGACTGGAGTGACTTGAGAGGCGGTGTAGTTCGTTCTCACAGTTCATTGTTGGCTGCGTTCGTGATAAAGAAACAGAACTAAGGCGGCGAACTGAGTAAACAACTTTGACAGTTCCAGTTTGGGTGCGAATCGGGTTGTGTTTTGAGGTTAGGTTTGAATCCGCTGAAATCTTCGTGATCTTGGAGTCTTTGGACGAGTTGTGGTCATCAGGCGATGGCGGAGCCCTAGATTCGTATGGGCTACGGAATATTTCTGGAGATTTTGGCAGTTCCAGCTGATGTGTGGTTTGGTCTGTGTCTTTTCGAGGTTACGTTCGTAATCCGATGGAATCATGGTAATCCTGGTGTATTTAGAGGAACCTGGACCTCCGGGCTATAGTGGAGCCCTAACTTTGTAAGGCTAGTGGAATATTTTAGGGTATCATGAAGTGTTTGTTATCGTTTTACCCTCGGAAGGTTACTGGTATGCGGAAGGTTGGTGAAATGCAGAAATAGTACGAGAATGGTGACAATAGCTGGTGGTCTATCCTTGTACGCATACAGGGCTGCTGGCAGAGGACTTCAACGGTGCATGGTGTGATTGGTGCGCGGTGGGAGTGCTGTCGTATGGTTACACCATGCCTGATGAGTCCTCCTAGGACGAAACAGCCAGGATGGAAAAGCTGACTACGTGATGGTGAGTAAACTGCGGTTTATCATTACAATGGCAGCGGTTCGAGATAGCATGTGACGATACAGTATCCTGATAGGAGTCGGCAGTTGACCATACAGTATTCCATCCATCAAGTATCAATCAGGTACTTGACGAGTATACGCCCACGGTGTGTTGTTGGTTTTGTATCCTGACATTCCTGACGTGAGGGATTCTCTGTTTAGTTTTGTTTTGGGTATTCATCATATACCCTCCCCTTCTGGAGTTCTTAGTTACGACATATATGATCCGCATGCACTTTTTTTGCAGGATGAATAAGTCATTTGCTTCCGATCTGTAGCCCCACAATATAACCCCATAACTTAACCACGCGAAGGCATAAGCGTAATAGGCCGAGAGGGCACATTCAATATTAGTGTTGGATTTTAGTACACTTAGGGCGTAAATAAATTGGGAAAGTTTTGATTTTATTCTATCAATGTGGTCTTTCCAGCAAACGTAGGTATCAATGGTAACACCCAACAACGTGCATGAATGTACCTCTTCGATTTTTAATCTTGCCGTGGTGGCCTCCAAGCTAATAATAATTTAAATATTGAATTTTGTATTCATCAATATACACAATTTCAACATGAACTAAAAAATAAACAGGCTAAATAAAATAAAAATTAGGTACTAAATAACATATCCAACTCAGTCTTCATCTATAATAAAAAGTTTTCCATATAAATTCCTTGGAAAAAGTTGTTAATTTTTATAGCTTATTTTACAGTTGATTTTTTTCTCCATCATTATTGGTATTTTACGAGGTATTTTAGCAAGTTTTAAGTTTAAAGTACGACCATTCGTATAGGCCATATTTGACAGTTGTCCCATATTAGAAGAAATGTCAACAAAGAAATTAGAATTTATGTCAAAGCCCTAGCATGATTTTGACAGCTGTCAAATATGGCCTATTCGAAGGGCCGTATACTGTAGCTCGGTTCGGCGTCCTCTCGAAGGAGAAAGTAAATTTACGATACATTTTGTCATTGACTTGCTATTGAGTGTGGATAATACTTATTTTTAAAGCAATTTGATACAGTTTAACACTGAAATTATATGTTTGTTTAGTATATATGAGTTTATTTCGTTGCGTTTGAATTTAGTTATCAATTTGAGAGAAGAGGTATTGCGCATAGTCTAATAAAACATGGTCTTTCCTTCCCAGAGAAACACAAGTCAACGTCACTTAGTATTGCCACTTTATTTCAATAAAATACGTTATGTGGTAAATTCAATCTCAGAACAATGGGTTAAAATATTTCTTAATAATTTTATTATTTAGATTTACGTGTGTATTAACTTTAACTTTACAGCAACACTTAATTTTTTTTTATTAGTTAACAGTATCTTATATGATTTACAAAAAACATCACAAGAGTGGGTAATTCTGGTAACCCACAAGCATGATGACGTAGTCTTGTGTTGGTCACGTGGTTCACGAGTCTCGGAAAGAAATACCAGGCGGAGTATCTTATTATACCATGGTATTGCGTATCTACAGGTTGTTCTAACTACAAGATTGTAGGGCTAGATCAATATAATCAAAAAGCGAATGATGTAGAATTTTGATTCCTTTTTCTTCATGTATTTTATTCTTACCCATTACTTATGTACCATAACTTAATGTTAAGTGGCTGTGGCTTCAATAGTGCGCACTCTTACCCGTAAGCCTCGAGTAGACTAGGGTTGCAGCAGACCAGTTCTGACACGCTGGTAGCTTGGCGTAGAGCTTGAGCTAAATGCCGCTGTAGCTTCTGCCGTAGTAACGCGTATAGGGGTAGGGATATCGCTGCTGTGAGTGGTAGATCATCTGTAAAAAACAATGTACTGGGATTTTTGATGCACTCACAGTGCTATATACCTAATGAGAAGTGTCAACGGGTCAAAACTTTGCAAAAAATCTAATCTCCCGTGTTTCCTCATTACTTTAGTTCTTATTTCATCAAAATCCGTCCAGTATTTCTAAAGTTATTGAAGTTTAAAAGTGAGCCACACTTTTAAAAGTTGTATTACTCGAAGTGGCACTCTATTTTTTAATTCTAAGAGATGGCATTCATAGAGACATACTTGCCAGTGTCAGTTAAACTTATGCGTTTATTGAGACACTATAATCTGTATACTGCATAGGCAGTATTGGAAAATAGCTATTATACTGGCCTGCTAAAATAAAGTTCGCATGGTTGTTTGTCAAAATGCAAAAAGCGACTTTATTTTACACTATGTATTGATGTATTTCAGCTGAAGCACCATAAAACTGTCTACTTGTGGTAGATTATCAATTTTAGTCCCCTTTTTCGTATCTTTCTTTCATTTTACACTAATAAATATCAGAAATCACATAGACTGAACAGGACTTTGGTAAAGAAATTGGAGTGACACAAACAGCCACAAGCGCTTTTCTTTTTTGCTGGTTAGTAGCTACGTTCCAAAACTACCTATACAGTGTGGTCACATACCTCACTGTATTTTCACATTGTTTCAATAAATGCATAAATTTAACTGGCACTGGCAAATATGTCTCAACGAATGCCATACAACATAGTGTATAGAACTTAAAAAGAAAAGTGCCACTTCTGAATAAATACAACAAAATCAAATTCTGAAAGTGTAGCTGGTTTTAAAAATTCAATAACTTCAGGAAAACTGAACGGATTTTGATGAAACAAGAAATAAAGTAATCAGAAATGACTGGAGAATAGGTTGTGATATATTAAAGTGCAAAATTTTGACCTATTGACACTTCTCGAGATGAGATAATCGTCGCTTTGAGACAAGCGTCAAGAGGTTGAAAGATTCATCAGGGTTCGCTAGGTACCCGTAGCTCAGTTGGTAGAGCAGTGGGACGGTACCCCACGGTCCCGGGTTCAAGTCCCGGCGGTCGCTTATGAATTTTTCAATATTCTCATTTTCAATGTGTGAAAAAAAAAACAGATCATCAAAAGCCGCCAGAACCGCCTACTGCTGGGCATTATACATCGTTCGTTGACTCGATTTTCCACTCGAAAAAGAAAAAGAAAGAATAAGAAGGTTATTTTTAATCCAATGTAAAATATTTTCAGAAAGTGTTCCGTTCGATAAACTGAACAACTTTTCTTTCTATTGTTTTTTAATGTGAACGACAATGGCCCTCTGACCTTCCAATACAAAAATGACAAAATATATTTGTACGGAAGATCAGCTGCCGTTAATACCCCAAAATTTTACATAATTTGGAAAATAGTTATTAAGTAAAGTTGTTCTGTTTTAAGAGTACAACAGAGCCTGAAAATATTTCTCATGAATTACGATATACCTAGTTGTCTGTAAAATTAGTATAGTATCACACAATTAGGAAACCATTTTTATTTGTGTATCAATGTTTTCATGACGTGAATTTGAAATTAAAGTCAAATAATTTTGTAGATCATATTCATACGGTAGCAATCTATTAGGAAATCTTTTTGTATAGTAAAGATAGACCAAGATAATTACGATTCTTTACAAGATAAGCTCGCACTAATAGGCAAAACTTATCTATCATATCCATCATTTTAACTTCTTCAACAACAAATAAATGAAATAAAAATAACCACGTATAAAGACGTTGGTTACAAAATTCAGCAGTTTTTACATGGTTATCAGGAGTAGAAGCATTTTCTATGTGAACGATACTTAAAGCGACGTTGCGTGACCAATTAAGATAACACACGATATGTATTAAATTACTATGCAAACGTAGGTATTTTGTTGCTAAAAATTATTTCCATTTTCATTTCACTCAATCTTAGCACTCAATAGAAAAGTTGTTAAGAGGATATCCGGGTGATGTCTCTTTTCCGCCTTTTATACACACCCTGTTTTCTTTCCGTAAAATGCATAAAAGTCATATATTTTTATTTAAATTCTAGCCTACTTTAGGGATGCCGCCGTATTTTTATTTTTTAGATATTATTATCATAAGTACAACGGAAAATAAAGCACTACGGAAAAAGAAAATTGTAACGCTTTTTCTTCTCAAAAATATTTTCATTATAAAAATCAAAATATAGGAGCATGCCAGTAAGCGTTAAAGTAATAAAAAAAAGATTTTAAGCACTTCATGCATTATTTGGAAAGACGACAGGGGAATACGTTTGCATGAAAACTTAGCTCTAGGAAATGTGAAAACGAAAACATTCATGAATAGATCAAATTTATTCACTGTTTTTTATTTATTAAATGTGTAAAAAGTAACTTCTTTTCCAGTGGGACACAGAGTCGTTCAACGGCCCGTTACAACCGTCTACTACAAGTACAGGCTTCTGACATGGTTGTATAACAACAGCAATCGAAACCGTGCCCTCCGATGGACGGAACCAAAACAAATGTTTTTAACTTAGAAAATTGTGCTAATTAATACGAACCTATATGTTTTGCTAGCTGCTCTGTTGTGGTAAATTCGTATCCTCCATTCTTTTGCGGGGATGGCCATGATAGCTAAAATAAATAAAATAGTTATCAGGTTGGAGCAAATTTTATAAATTATATACGTAAGTAATTTTTCCCAATCTCGCTGTTTGTTTATTATGCAAATAAATTACAAAACTTGTAACATTACATCTGTTTGTGTGAGATAACATCTCACTGAAACAATATTTAAGTTTTTGACGGACAGATGGACATTTACATAAATCACGGGGGCAAACAACATACAATATATCTATCTAGCTTCACTTATGAGATGAAATGCTTATTCAAATTATGTGTTAAAATTATGGATAGGTACTTAAGGGTTAAGGGGTTTCTATGTGCGAGGCGGTCAGCACACGAGGTTGCGGTCTCTATCTGGACGCGCGCGGCTAATCCCTTGAAATCTTATGGCATTAATAGTTAGTTAGTTACCTTGACTAAAACCTCGTCGTGCGTGAATTCGATGCTGGGGTTGGCGAAGCAGAAGGAGTCATCTTCCACCGTCAGCCCCACCGTCACGTCCGTCGTCATGTTGGACAGGGACATCCTATAAGGTGATCATCAAGTCAAAATATGGTATAAACTATTGCACACTGCGGTATCCTACTTAATATAAAGGCGGATGTTTGTGTGTGTGTTTGTTACGACATCACGCAAAAACGGCTGATTAGATTGACATGAAACTTTGCAGAAATATAAAAGGGCATCTGGAATAACACATAGGATACTTTTTACCACGGAAAAAAGTCTCATTCCCACGGGATCACGCATTTTCCAATATTTTTGATATAGGTGGCGTGACTGAGCCGATTCGCGTTTTAAACGTTTTCGCCGAAAACTAACAGCGACATCTCTTGGCGAATAATGCTTTTTTCCCGCGGAATAATAGGTTGCAGCGGGTGACACCGCTGAAGGGCAGCTAGTGAAGCATAAATATAGGGTGAAATTTTACTAGTGACCGATAGCGAAAACTCAGAACCGGCTAGTGATAAGGAACAACTTTCCCCAAGGAACATAGGTCGAAATACGAAAAATAATTTTAACCTCCCATAGTAACTGAAATCAGCTGATCGGCAAGTTTGTATGGGAGGCCCAAATTTTTTTTTCGTATTTCGCCCTATGTTCTTTGGGGAAAGTTGTTCCTTATCACTGGCCGGTTCTGAGTTTTCGCTATCGGTCACTAGTAAAATTTCACCCTATATGTGTATAGGCGGTGGCTTGTTTCAGCGCCTTTGCATTATTGTGCCCTCTGCTAGTATGAAAAAAACATATAACAAGCAGATGTAGGTAATAAAAAAGCAAGAACCCGACTGCGGTAATTTTAAAATTGTATTTTGCGATATAAGTCCGCCATCTTGAATTTATGAAATCTTAGCGCAGCAGAGAGGAATCTAACGACACCTCACATGCCAAAATCCGACCAGCCGTTTAAGCTGTGACCCGTGAAAACGAATTTGCTGTACTACATACCTACATACTCTCGAAAAACTTAACCCTCCGGCAGTTGGGTAAATATTCGGCTTTGAACCTGCCCACAAATTTCGGTAGGTATACTGTGCAGGGGCGTATTTAGAGATTTGGCGCCCCGGGGCACTCACTTTTCGGCGCCCCCGGCCAGTGGTGTACTGGCGACTTTCAGAAATCAAGCAAGATTAGCCAGGTCAGTGGCGGATACATACGCGGCGTCTACCCTTGTCGATAGTAGTGTTCAAGGGCGGATTGGATACAGAACTTTTCTGGGTTGGGGCACAAGTGTTCTGTTAAAACAGCACACGAGCACTGGCCTGTATGTATCGCGAGCGAAGCGAGAACAAGTTGTCAAACAATAAACGGACGCGAAACATCATCAATAGCCGTGAGTAGAACAAGTAGGAAAGCACACATATCGCGAGCTCGACTTTTCACGCTACAAACGGTCAAGGAGACTAAAGACTAACCGCGACAGTTAAACAGACAGACACGTATCTACTCGTATTGCGAGCAAAGCGAGCTCGACTTTATACAACATAAACGGAAGAGGAGCTTAAACAGTAGCCACGGCAGTAAAATAGACAGACAGCACACATATCGCAAGCGAAGCAAGCTAGACCTTTCACTCTACAAACGATGAGGAGCAAAAACACTAGCCGCGATTGTAAAATTGGCAGACACGCTTCGCTCGCAACTAGGGATGCAAAGCGGTAAAATTACTTTCGTAACTTTCGGTAAAATACGATATTTTACGTAAAATATTATATTTTACGGTAAAATACGGTAAGATTGGGTAAAAATCGAATTAAACTACTACTACAAGATTCCGAGTCCGTGTAACAGATGGAACCAGTATACACCCATTCACCATACGCTATAGTACGGTCATTCGAATAGGCCATATTTGACAGCTGTCGAACCCATACTAGGAAACATGTCAACAAAAAAAAAATACCTCATGTCATAGCATTAACATGTTTTTGACAGCTGTCAAATATGGCCTATTGGAATGACGGCACTATAAGAAAGAAGCGACACTCAAGATTGCGATAGCCCTGCAACACAATACATAAGTAGCCGGTAATTTTACCGTCATTTATATAAATTACCGTAAAATACGCGTATTTTACCGGCGTTTTCGGTAAAATTACGTAATTTTGCAACCCTACTCGCAACAAACGGGCGAGAAGCCTCCGCGAGACAGCGAGAGGAATAACGGTACATATTCAAATACAATACGAAGTTATGCAAGCAAAACGAGCTCATCATTTCACGTTTGAAGAGGAAAGAGAGGCACCACACCAGCATTATGTATTGCGAGCGAAGCTACATATTTGTCAGCTTGCCGATTCTCAAGCAAGAGATGTACGAACAACATTGTGCTGTAGCGTGATATATCCTTTAAGAACTTGAAATTGAATTATAATTGGTGATAGGGGCGCTAGACCAAGACCATAAGTATTGCATGAGAAGCAACAGTTTTTTTTTACAATGAAACAGTTGCGGTGCAAGCAGCGCTATTAGGATTTTAGTGCCCTTAGATAGTACACGTATTGCGAGCGAAGCGAGCCCGACTTTTCGCGTTAAAATTAGTTAGGTGTAAGCAGCTTTGAGCGGGAAAGGCGGCGCCTGACTGCTAGAGGGCGCCGGAGCGGTGCATTTTTTTTACAGTTGCGAAGGCTAGCGCCGCCCCCCTGAGGCTTGCGCCCTGGGCACGTGCCCCACTTGCCCCTATGGTAAATACGCCCCTGATACTGTGGCGACACTGATCTAATAGATCCAATTCCTTGTGCGCTACTAAAATCGCTAAGGCCAATTTGACATTTCTATAACCGTTTGCTATTCTACACGTAACTGTCAAATTCAAATGACAGCATTATAATCTCTAAAATACTTAAAATTAAGTGACAGCGCTAAACTTAGCTTTAGCCGATTAGTGCTATTCCACGGCGCACAAATTTAAGCATTTTAAAAATTTAAAACTGCTAAGATCGCTAATCTTAGCGGCCACTAAAAAGGTCCCTCTTAAAAAATAATACTGTCAGAACATCTCAAAATGGGTGGGGTTTTGGAGTGATTTGTGTAATTATTGGTCACATCAGAAAGTTCAAGAGTGGAAAAAAGGTGATCGGGATTTAAAGTGTCACCGGGTACGAAAGTTTAAGAGTGAAAACAATTTAATCAGGAGGTTTTAGAGTGTCACCCAGTAGTATAGCCGAAGAGTGGAAACAATTTGATAGGAGGCTTTAGAGTGTCCCGGAAAGTAAAGTTTAAGAGTGGCAACATATTTAAAGGTAATAGAGTGGCACCAGGTCAGAACCTTTTAATTAGCACCTAGTCAGAATGTTCTAGAGTGGGGCCGGGTTGTTAGGTTCTTAAGTGGTGGAACCAAAGGTGGTACAGAAGGATTTTGAGTGTCACCGAAAATAAAAATATTTTTACCAGTTACAGATTTTTTCATTTATTACTAAAATTTATCTTTTTTTTTAAATTGCAACACTGAATTTAATAACTTCAAAATCAAATTATAGTCCTGTCAAAACCTCTGTTTAATTTTCTAAAACTGGGCTTTCGTGGAATAGCACAACTTAAAATTGCTAATTTTAACCATTTTAACTTAGTGATTTTAACTTTAGAGATTTAAAATGGCTAACCTGTAGAATAGAGACCATTGTGTTCTTAATCTTTTTATCATTTCTAACGATATCGAAAACATGGCATAACAAACACATTTAAATTTGTAAAGAATTATAAGTAGGTACCTCATCCTAATATTTGTACAGACCTGTAAAAAACATCTAGAAAATGTAGGCATCAACACTGTTACTGAATAGTGAGTTATAATGAAGGTAATTAAGGCAACAAGTAGATAACACTTCTAACAGTAATGAAAATTTAAGCAATGATTATTCAATAGCACCGACCGACAGAGAAAAATGGAACGAAATGGAGGAGGCTTTTACCCAAAAGGGGCCAGACAGTAGAATAAGAAAACAAAATTAATAAGCAATCGAATTTTATTTTATTTAAATTGAATAATATATAATGAATTGTAATTGTATTGAAATGTAATTAATATTGTCTTGGATAAATAAAGCTCTAATAATAATATTCAATGGTCTCTATTCTACAGGTTAGCCATTTTAAATCTCTAAAGTTAAAATCACTAACTTAAAATGGTTAAAATTAGCAATTTTAAGTTGTGCTATTCACAGCCCAGTTTTAGAAAAATAAACAGAGGTTTTTGACAGGACTATAATTTGATTTTGACGTTATTAAATTCAGTGTTGCAATTTTTAAAAAGATAAATTTTAGTAATAAATGAAAAAATCTGTAACTGGTAAAAATATTTTTATTTCAGTGACACTCAAAATCCTTCTGTACCACCTTTGGTTCCATCACTTAGAACCTAACAACCCGGCCCCACTCTAGAACATTCTGACTAGGTGCTAATTTAAAACGTTCTGACCCGGTGCCACTCTATTACCTTTAATTAATCTGTTGCCACTCTTAAACTTTACTTCCCGGGGACACTCTAAAGCCTCCCTATCAAATTGTTTCCACTCTTCGGCTATACTACCGGGTGACCTCTAAAACCTCGATTAAATTGTTTTCACTCTTAAACTTTCTTACCCGGTGACACTTTAAATCCCGATCACCTTTTTCCACTCTTGAACTTGCTGATGTGACCAATAATTACACAAATCACTCCAAACCCCACCCATTTGGAGATGTTCTGACAGTATTATTTTAAGAGGACCTTTTTAGTGGCCGCTAAGATTACGATCTTAGCAGTTTTAAATTTTAAAATGCTTAAATTTGTGCCGTGGAATAGCACTAATCGGCTAAAGCTAAGTTTAGCGCTGTCACTTAATTTAAGTATTTTAGAGATTATAATGCTGTCATTTGAATTTGACAGTTACGTGTAGAATAGCAAACGGTTATAGAAATGTCAAATTGGCCTTAGCGATTTTAGTAGCGCACAAGGAATTGGATCTATTAGCATATTAGGTATGTCCAATATATTTTCATACTTTACATATTATAATAGTCAATAGGTAACTCTTCTTATATTGCATATATAAAAAAAAGGCAATTATTTAACACGGTGACTGAAATCCTTTTCAGGCAACTTTCTATTAAGTCACAAAAAACTTACTTGGCAGTAGTGATTAAATATCTTAGTAACTATTAAACTATACAAGCAACAAAATGTTGGGATCAAAAATAATAAAAAACGGCTGCTACTGTAAGGTATCAAATATATCAAACGGGATCAGTGTAAAACTGGTTGGGGTATTAAAAAGCCTAGTGTGGCGACTAATTTTTCCGAGGGGATATCAAACATTCTTTATTGGCAACTATTGGCTTTCATTATAAAAATACACATTTGGCAGCGATTGTTAGGTAACTTTAAAACTGAAAATGGGTATTTTAATAATGTATTTGGATATTAGAATATTGTTTGCAGATTCGTAAATTCCTGTAAAAGGCGGCCAAATGCGCTCGCGTGTTTGAGCAGTTATTTATGAGCAGTTATTACATATTTTTTGTATTCAAGGGAAATTAATAAACAAGCTGATGTATTATCACAAAAACCCGACTGCGGTAGTTTCACAGTTGTATTTTGCGATAAAAATCCGCCATCTTGAATTTATGAATTTTTAGTATAGCCAGTGTCACTTGCGCTGCTGAGACGAATCTAACGACTCATCATTTGTCAAAATCCAACTATCCGTTTGGGCCCGTGAAAAAGAATTTTCTTGTCTACATACATACATATACATTCATAAATACATACATACCTACATACCCACATACATACATACTCTCGAAAAACATAACTAATAACAGCACTATAATAAATGAACCTACCTACTTTGAGTACCCACCTATATGTACCAACGTACCAACCGCCTACCCCGCAAGGGATAAAGGCGTGATGTATGTATGTATGTATGTACCAACAATGCTTCTGTTTGAGTACTTACGTAAGTATTGTAGGCAACTCTAGTTGCTCAAAGTAGGATAGTCAAGAAAAAATAATAGACCAAGAATAGCTTTTTAGCATGTCACAATTTGGTTTATTTAGATCCCTATAAATGTAGCCAAAAGTATTGTTTTTTATATCTTGTTTGTATTTATTACAGACCTTGGTCAAGTTTATAAACAACCCCAGTTTAGAATTTATGAAAGCCTATTTTAACTTAATTATCCGCCAATAATTTGTCGCCTTAGAAGAAATTCAATTGCCACAAAAGAAAATCACTGCCAGATAAAATTTAAATAAAACCTCGAAACTCATTAAGAAGTCGCCGCTTTCTAGTTAAGATGCTACCTCAAATTAGTCGCCAAAGTAGTCTATTTGCTATCCATTTTCAGTTTTTTTAAGACCCGGAATGGTATCGATTTGTCGCCGCGTTAAATACATGCCTAAAAAAAATACCAGTTGAACTTTAGTAGGTAATTATTACTTAGATACTTACACAAAATGCCCTTCAGACATGACTGGAATCAAATTGTAAAGGTTTTCATTGAAGGCGCTGTAGATTCCCTTGACGTTGACTTCTCCCAGGGAACACCGGAGAGTCAGCCCCATGGACTTGAGGTCCAGAGCTGATGACTGTATATGGAAGGTCGGTGGCTTCACCAGCTCCAGTCTTGAAAGATTCCTGAAGTAGGTGCATTTGATTGAAAAGTTTTCTTATTAGAATCTACTTGATGGTAAAATTCTTCAACAAAACAATTTAGTTTTAATCAATCCTTGCCCCTCTACTTACAAGAAGGGGTATTATTGGCAATATGTTTTAAATAAAACAATATGGGTTTAAAATTTCATCTCATCATTAATATAGTAAAAAAACAAATTTCAACAAAACTTTAGTTTGAATTTGGAGTCTGAAAACCGTTAGAAAACCTCACCATGTATTACACATTTACATTTTTTTCACCTGGTATGCAGAGGGTTAGTAATATTAATATTGGGAATCTTAATTTAATTCTTACACTTGTGTATTTTTAGCGAAATAGGAAGTATCCTCCAAAATGTCAGGTTTGACCTGCTCTCCATTTTTGGTCATCCGCAGTGCAACATTGGTAAAACTCTGAAATGAATAATAATTTGATATGGTCATGTTTAAATTGAGTAGTTTGTTCAGTTACCACTGCTATTTGTTTCCCCATAAGAATAAGACTTTTTCTCTACACGGATTATACATACATACAAAACTTCCTCTTGAATTACTCTAGAAATTAGAAACCCCATAGAAATTAATTCATTGTGTGGTTTAGGAGAACTTAGCGGTATGTATGACAGAGAAATGCTAAAAGCGACTTTGTTTTAGTATTTGTATTGAACCATATTTTTAACACTTTGCACGCGGATCACGAGTACCACTCGGTATGCAGTTTTGCCGCCATTTCGCCGGCCATTTATATAACTGTCATGCGTAACTCGCCGATCACGAGTACCACTCGTCACACTTTTTTTCTTAGAGTCGCGGATGACGAGTAGTACTCGTGATCAGATTTCATACTGTTTTTATTAAAATACCGAACATAATTCGTGATCAGCTTGATAGCAATGTATAGAGTAATGATTTAGCTACACGCACACATATAATTCATTTGTGTAAGTGATCGGAGGCGTGACGATGCATCACCGCTGCCTAGCAGTGCGCCGCGGCTAGCGACGTGGGCGATAATTTGAGAAATTTTCGTGTAAATGGCTCAAAGAAACCATTTTTTATTGTCTTGATTGTGCAGTACCCTTATGTTATTACCTCTGTTTCAAAAAATCACACACACTAACATATATCACCATTAAAATCAATAATAAAGATATGTTAGAGTTTTTCTTTTTTTCAAAATCTCTAATTCGGATATCATTACTGTATAAGAAAATAAATACATAAACACATTGTTTTATTTTTATCCCTATAAAATATGAAATAATCTTCCAAATACAAAAAGATTTACTCCTATAAATAAACTCATTTATTTTTTTAAATTCCTGCAAAATCGCTGAAAAACGCCGGCGAACCATAGAAGACGCTTTAAAAAACACGCGGCGTACTTAGGCATAACAACATCACGAGTGGCGCTCGTGATCCGCGGTCGCGGTGTGGCATTGGAATATAGCTTCGGCGTGCAAAGTGTTAATTTTCATGGATGAAATATTTTTATTGAAAGAGTACCTACTCTATTTTTACCTAGAAGCACAAAATAAGTTAAAATTTCATCGACAGAGTCTTAGGAAATAATGCAATGATAAATTTCAATTTCAATATATTTACTGTATATCACAGACAACATCTTACCTAAAGACAGGTAGAAATTATTAAATAAAAAATCTATTTGCTTTTTGTGAGGAACTATGGGCAGTTTCACCTGTTGCTTTCATAATAGATACCTACTTTGAAACAGAAAGGAATTAGAATCTGAATGAAAATATAAATGTATTGTGTGCATAATAACATTGCCATAGGGTAACTACTTGTGCATGCAAATAATAAAAACCAGTGTAACATACGTGCTGAAGAAAATTAAGGAATAGGTAAATAAATGTTTACTCTTTTGATAACATCCTGCAAGTTGGGCTGTACTTTTGTCAAGAGATTATCCAACTCCTTCGCAATATCCACAGCTTCTTCCTCAGACATCTTGCTAGTAACATCAGTCAACAGAATCACAACCACTAGAATATTTTTATATAAAATAAATATATAAATTTATCATCCAAAACGAAACATATTGTACGAACAACACGACACGACTATTTTCCACCTATTTTCTGTGTTGTCAAATAGCTGTCAAAATAAGTGCTGCCAGACTGCCCCGCTGATTTTGGACGATGATGGACGATTCCAAAGGGATGCTCGAGTTCTAAAAATCCCTGAGTCCATTATTTACTGATTTGAGAAAAACAAAAAAAAAATTAAAAAAAACTGAGATGTGTACAGAAGATGCTTTTTTCTTTGAAAAATTGTTTTGTATAAGGGAGAGGGGGGCAGCTTTGTGCAGAATTTACAAAACAGGTTGTAACTAACAAAATATTTATCTTTCATAATATTTTTGCTCTGTAGTGGGACATAGAAAAGGCCACATAAAAAAAAATTGCGTGGTGTATTAAGTAGCTTATCTGGGGAGATAAAAACTATATTAAATTAAAAGCAGCTCTACACAAAAATGTGCTACGCTGGTTTTTCCACAAGCGCGGAAAGCGTTAAAAGCTGCCCCATCCCGGGGCAGGTTTGAACAAGCCTGGGGCACTTTTAAACAATTTGTTTATTACTGTTTCTATTTTATAATATTAAACAGCAAAATATGAATATTTCTTGCATTTGTATTGTGTTTCACTATTGTTTCTGATATAACTTTCTTACATGAAAAATTCTTCAGATATTTTCAATGTAAGTTTAATAAACATTTTATAACAAAATATATTTCCAATAAACATTTGCTATCTAATTTTCCAATAATCATAACAATAATACATAGCCAAACGATTACAACTAAGTACCTATTATCAATACCTTATTTCAACTTATTTTTATTTTCTTAATGTATCTTTGTAAGTATGTTCAAATGTGCTCCTCAAAATTTATTCAAAGCTGCCCCAAGCATATCTTTAAGCTTTTTTGATTGGAACTTGAAATAAATTCATTGCGCGCGGATTTAATTAATAAGTGAAATGGACGTATGTATAATAATAATGTATACATACATTAAGATAAATAATAGTGTAATTCCACAAAACTAAGAATATCTAGCAAAACTCCCACAATTAAAAAAAATTTTCAACTATCCATACAAAAACAAAAACAGATAATAACTTTCGCCTTTTATTAAGACTTCGTAAAATTGTCAATGACAGGAATGTCAACTGTTGTGAACATTAAATTAAAGCCGTTTCCACCGTTATTGCATAAAAAACGTAGACAATATTTAGCTTGTTCATAACTGCCCCTAACTGTGCAAAGCCGCCCTCTCCCCTAGAGTTAATAAAACAGCATTAAAAATACTTATAATTTTTTCCTTTAGCGGAGTTATAATTTATACAAAATTCTCAATTCTCAATTCTTTATTAAAAAATAGGACTTAGTTCTAAGGCCTTAGAGGTATTTATTAAATTTATTTTTGGACTTAACCATTTTATTACACATAAATTTTGAATCAGTCTCACTCATTTAAGTAGGACATATTAAATGAAAAAATAATACTATGTTTGAAAACAAAAACCCAACTGCGATAATTATTTTCAAAGTAGTATTTTGCTGTGAAAATCCGCCATCTTGAATCAATATTTTTTTAATATAGCCAGTGTCACTCGCGCTGCTGAGACGAATCTAACGACACCTCATATGTCAAAATCCAACGATCCGTTTGGGCTGTAGCCCGTGAAAAAGAATTTTCTTGTCCATAACCCTCATAACCCTCCTTCTGAGGCAGTCGGGTAAAAATTACATGGGTGCGTATTATTCGTTACATTTTTGTTTTTATTTTTACCTTATAATAACATGTAGGCATTTGTACGTATAAAAATATTGACTTAAGTGATATTTAAAAATAAAGACCAAGTACTTACCCGTTTTAGATGTTTCCAGAAAAGGTATTAGAGCCTTCATGCATGTGTTTTTCATAGACTAAATGAAAGAGGACTTAGTTTACTGCTGTTTAAATGTAAAATTTTTTTAAACGGTCTTAGGTATTTTTATAACTTGAGCATCCGATTAGTGCCTCTGCTGCGTGGAGCGTATTGTACGCGTGGAACAGAAACGTCTCAAAATACAAGAGCAACGCTGCGACACGCAGTTTACGTCAGTCGCACGCAATCCAGTCAAATCAAAAATAAGCAGGTACTTACCGTTGCACAACCTAGGCACGATATATAATTGATAATATTTATACATGGTGTAAAAATATTAACTGCAAATATTTTAAAGGGTGCACCAGTCCGCGAAACTGAACAACTTTCCCCAAGGAACATAGGTCGAAATATGTGATGTTTTTTAGCCCTCCCATACAAATTGACTTGGCTGGCCAACACACTTAGTATGGGTGGACCAAAGACTTTTGTCGTATTTCGACCTATGTTCCCTGGGAAAAGTTGTTCAGTTTCATGGACTGGTTCACCCCTTAAAATATTTGCAGTTAATTTTTTTACATCATGTATATTTCATTTAAAATTAACTTGAAAATAGACCGGAATGAAAAAGGACGGTCTAGCACCGAAAGCGGCGGAAAATCGTTCCTTTTGGGTTTGATCTGGCAACGTTGTTTTTGTGCGTTGTCAAATGGCTGTCAAAATTAAATGTTGCCTGCTATGTATGATCTAGGGTTTTTTTAGTCAAGTTCTAAGTACGTCGATAGATGGAGCTAATCAGTAATAAAAAAGGTCTCAAACAAAGAGGATATAAATAAAACTAGCGTTTTATGTCTCAAAGCTCTTCCATCACAAATCAGGTATTCAGTTTTACGAGTAAGGATAATCCACATTCACTGCTGCGCAGGTTCCTAAAGTAAAAAGATTCAAAACTTAACACGACGTAATGGGTATAATG
>JANFCV010000614.1:0-40154 GCA_024500475.1 Phthorimaea operculella
GTTTATCAAGTTAGTGGACTATTATTTAATCTCAATTATCCAGACAAGAGCTTATTTATTAATTGTACACTAAAACATACATAGTAAAAAAATACAGAGAGTCACACGACACTACAGGTCCTGCTATCCTTCTGTAATAGTCAAGGCTAAAACAGCTCTGATGTTGCCTTTTTGCCATATATAAAATAAAGCACTAACACAAGTCTTTCATGTTTTTGCACTAATTTTGACATTTTACTGGTAGATGGCACTAATTTTTCAAATGCTAGTATATCAAAGGCTGGTATGCTAACTAGGCTTGCTGACGAGACGCACACTTGAAGTTTTCCCAGTAAAAAGTTGCATACAGCATACTTTATTATCTAGCTCTCATTCTGATGCTTTGCAGAATTGAATACCGTTTAAAAAATCTATATCTGACTCTCTAACCCCTTGTTAGTTATCAAAGAACAATTGAATTTGTCAGATGTGATTGTAATTTTTTTAATATAGGGTTACATTTTATATTTCGAAGAAAAGTTTCTGACAAAAGTTGTTCAGTTTTGTGAGTAGAACACACTCTTATGAGATATGTACTTAATTAGATGTAACCTTTTATAGTATAATGTTATTTATTTTGATGACACAACTTCAAGTCTTTAAGCTCATTCGAAAAATAAACCTACCAACGTCATAGGCACATCGTACAAAACTTATAAACTTTATAAACTTTCTATGTTGACTTAAACCAGCTCATCTTTTCGTCTTTCGATAGATCTTATATGTGAAGTGACTAAGGAGTTTTATAGTTTCATATCCATTGGGTACGCGATTATTATATTTTATGCGATAGCCCAACAATTGTTTACTATTGATTGTGGAAAGTGTACTACCAGTAAATACGCCGAAAAGTAAGTCAGAAGTGCTGAAAACTTCAGATTTTTACATTCTTGAATGCTCTATTTACTCTGCAAGGGGTAAAGGCTTGACAATGTATCTGCATTTGAAAAAACTATGCAAGATTGAGTAAAGTATTAGCGTAACTAACAACCACCGTATAATTTTACCTACAAAAATCTACATTTTTTTTCCATATGTTTGTATTTTACTACAAAAAAGTGGGTCATCGTGTTAAACAAAAAGTAATTACAACAATTTTGATTGTCTCCATACATAAAAGAAATGTCGTAACCACCAATTTTTCTAAAACAAAATGTAGTAAAAGCCACCCTATCTCTTGAACTGTTGAAGTTAGCATATTTATTCTTATACACTTTGAAAGGGATTTTTGCGGCTAAAAACATATGTAAACAGTACTAATATAGCTTTAGAAATGTAAAAAATACACAACATTATCGTTTTCCATTTTTAGTTTTTTGCGATTTCCCAAAAGTTGCGATTTGGCTTTTACGACATTTGTTACCTAAAGGGTCGTGAGTTAATATCATTCACATTCTGACACTCCTAGCTCTAAAACGATTAACATTGCCTTTCATAGGCATTTAATCCTACACAAAGTATTCAGCCAAGCTACAGGTAGATATAAGGGCTTGCTTTGATTAAACCCTTCCAGGCCGGCGCCCTTTTAGGCACTTCCGCATTTTACCTTCTCTACGTCCCGTGAGCCTGTAGGTGACAGCAAAAAATTACACATACATTTTGCTTCAACGTTTTAGCTACGTTGGACGATTCGGTGCCCGCACGAAAATAAGTTGTTCAGTTTCACGTCTAGAAGACGCCTTGAATTGAACTTTGATCACTTGACCATATTTAGGATTTTCGCGATTGTCACTTGTTACACATCCAAGGTTGCTGGATTCAATATGAGAACGAATTACGGGTAATATAATTCTGAATTTCTCCGAGATTCAATTTCATTCCAGTACCTAAACGTCAGTAAGCATCAAAATCGACGCTAATACTGAGTGAACCACCTGTAAGGGCGCACGCCTCGCACGCCGTGTCCCTAATTTGTTCCCTGAATTTTGACACACAGGTACTATTTTTGAAATGTCTTTATCCTCTATTTTCTTTCACAATTCCACATAGCCTCCTTTGGTGAAAACGGCGCTGGCGAGGAGTGATCAGTATTCTAAAGGCTTTGGATTGTGACCGCTGAGCTGGAAAGTTGGTTGAATGACTTCACAAAAGAGGGAAAGAGTAAAAGCCATCTGACTGCAGTGGGGACAGGCCCTCGTTATACTCTCTTTATCTATTACAAGTAATTTATCGTGTCCGACGATAAATTACTCGTAAAACAATAAAAACTTAGATTTTCTATACTAAATTGTTCTTAGTTACCTAAACTGCCCGATAATCACTAATGAAAATGTTCTATCGAAATCATTATCTACCTGGGCTTATCCCAAATTAGTTAGGGCACAGAATATATAATACTTAAAACTAGTTAAGTTGGGGTCAGTGCAACATGTTTTGTTAGAGCACAAAATGCAAAAGGATTTTATAATTTTTATATGACCGGCCGCCTGCCTGACTTCAACCCTCTTTGGGAATGGTTTTTGTAGGTGCTATCACTGGCTAGCATGCGATTGACCATAGTTGATAGATATGTAGTCGAGGTCAAAAACTCTTCCCTGAGTGGCAGGAGTATTCTTACGGTAAATATATAGTCTGGCATCGCTACGTTTCGATAAAATAAATTATTGAAAAATTGTAGACAAAATTTAAGGTTATTTCAAATTATGCCGGAAAGCAATATTACAGCTAAAATGATAATCAATGAAATACTCGTACCAATATTCAGCAGTAAACAGTTTGTAATGATGAGTAGGTATAATTATAACGTAGTGAGTGCAATGAAATTGAGTCGAATCACTGATGTGATGAACCACCATTCATAGACAAATTTTGATTTCAATTTTACTACATATAATATCAAAAGTATTGCACCAGATTCATTTATTGAATGTTGACCAATAATAATTGAATCTGGAATCTGAACCACCAAATTGTCCGTAAGCTAGATATTCGTGCTTCGTGTTGGTTGCTGTCTGCGATTACTTACTTTTTTCAGGCGGTCATTACATTACACAAGCATACTAGTACCTACTCTATTACGCTGTTAAAAATAACTAGGTTTCATGCGATAGTTTGTCGACATAGAGTCTCACTTGAATAATGGCGCCAAGACATACCCAATCTTTTGTAAGGTTTTTATGATTCCATTTTATTTAAGTACCTAATGTTTTTGTAAAGTGTTTCAATTCAATAAAAAAAATGTCTCATGACCGAAGAAGAGGGAAGATAGGTAACTTAATATTATAATACGTCTTCGTCGATATAGCTTAGTGTTCGTCGTACTGGCGATTATTGGATCGCTCCTGTCCCCTGAATTCGTAACCGAGTCCCCGAAGGGTATCCAGTTGCGCAAATCTTTTCTCATTTTCTGAGACGTGCGAATCCCTTTACGAATTCGCCCATTCCCCACCAGTGCGCTTTTAACTTGCATTCTTGACATTGCTGCAGCCGCTTTGTTGCGCAGTTTCTGTAGCTCGCTCGGCTAGAATGCAGGTGTATGTACCTAAATTGTAGACAGAATTACGTATTTCGCACGAGACACACAGGTTGCAGTAAACAACTATTGTTTGAGCAAAATAAATCTGGTAAAAGTGTATAGAGCCTTGTCTACTGCTGTAGATACGATGAAAGACATGCCATGTCATAAATAATAAAAACATTCTTACGTTATCGGATAAAAATATAACTATAGTTCTACATGCGTTACTCGAGACAATCACAGGGGAATACATTTTAATGAAAACGCCGAGACCAGAAGGGGCTACTCTTATGTTAGACAAGCGATAGATTCATGATATCCAGAATTAAACTCCAGCAAAGTTGATTTTGCACGTCTAGCTATAGACCCTTTTCAGAATTGTTTGATACGACGATGTTCCTATGTTCACGCGGTTTATGCGCCTTTGAACGACACCTTGAGTTAGGACAGCCTTGCAAACAATGGGAATCGTGTACGTGGCTTACTTAACACAGCTTCCTTGTATACCTTGAGTAATAAAAATGGTATAAACAAGCCGAAAGGAGGTCAAGGTACTCATGAAACTGAACTACTTTCCCCATGGTACATGGATCGAAATTTGAATAAAAAATTGGACCTCCCATAGTCAATCAATGGAGTGAGCAGTGATTTTGTATGGGAAGTCCAATTTTTGTCCTTTTTGTTACTCCCTGTATAATGTAATACGTGTATAGTTTTCGGTACAAAATATTTATTTGACTATAAAATGCGCATCATTTTATAAGTAGGTTATTGACCCTTGTGATGGTTGTTGGACAACTCATACAAAAAGAGTTAACTTTTATCCAGATTAATTTGGCACAAACTCAAAGTTGATTTTGCACGCGTACATACAGACCCTTCTTAGAAGTACGGCGATATTTTTATGTTCACGCGGTTTATGTGTCTTTGAACGACACCTTGAGTAAAGACAGCCTTGCAAACAATAGGAAATGGTGTACGTGGCTTACTTGACACAGCTTCCTTTTATGGTTTCACCGAAAATGTATTATACCAGGAGTAACGGAAAGCTTACTACAAGTAGTAGGCCTCTGACATGGTTGTGTAGCAACCGCAATCATAGACAGCAACCGGGACCGACGGCTTAACGTGCCCATCCGATGCACGGATGGGCACGTTACGACCATCTTGCTTTTCGCACAATCAGGTGGTTCAGCCTGCAATGTCCTACCTAACCAGACTGGGAACAGATTCACAAAGTGATAAATATCAACTTTGTGAGTAACCCCACCGGGAATCGAGTCCGGAACCTTTTGTTTCGCAGGCATTCGCACTACCACCACTGCTCCACATTATCTGTCACCTTGATCAGATAATGAGCATGTTTTCTCGGAACATTATTCGCATTCTTACTAATAATCACACAAATTAAGTACCTATTAGCGGGCGTACCTACGTAATCATAATCATCTAGGTAATAAAGATTAATACCTACCTCATCAAAAATAGGATAATAGTTATGTAGGTGAGCATTCTTCTTCTTCATTGAGTCGATGGTCAACAATAAACTAGCATTAGATATATTACATCGCATTCATAGTCCATCTGGACTATACATAGGTATCCTAAAAGGTTGTCGTATGGACACTTCTATACCTGATGATCCGAAATGAAGGTGAAACAACCAAGACCTTTCGCCATCGGTGTTTCGGCACTCATCGCTTCAGCTTAAATGCTGACTAAGTGATATATTACATCTTTAACATATTCAGAATTAAAATAGGTAATCGTTAATTTGTTTCATTAACACACATCAGTATTACAAAAGCTTTCTGATAGAGGCACCGTACCGCAAGTTCCTATGAAAATAATTTCTCACTCTGTTTTCAGAAATATATAAATATTTATTATATTACACTACAGCCGAACAAAATGGCGTGTACAGCAATTCGGGGAGCTCAATAAGGCCAATAACACAACCATTGTCAATAACAGGCGTCCACCAGTTATTGAACCCGGATACCCAACCACGCGTGCCTGCCTCGAATATGATTGAGGTTGATAGGGCGAACTACACTCTCATACCTATAGTACAATTACGCTTTGTGAGGGCTCACTACTAGGATACTTAAACTATATATTTGTGGTCACTGAAGTTATTCTGGAAAACTTTGTGAATATTGAAAATATTACTTTGAGATTCGAAACAGTAATGAGCCAAACTTCCTAGACATAGAAAATAATAAATTAAATTCAGATAATATGAGCTGCCAAGCTCTTGAAAGAGGGTGGACCTTATAGTACCTATCTACCTATGCTTGTTGTGATCTAAGTTTTACGGTCGGTCACCAAATTCCATTATCATTAATGTGTAGGTATAAAAGATAGTCTGTCTCCCTGAAAAAACTCATGAAAAAGATAGAAGCATCAGCAAATCTGGTACTAATATGAATGACTTGCCAGAATAGGGAAATAACCACCTATCAATTACCCAAGATTGCCTCAATTCATCTTCCTCCAGGCTCTGAAGGAGCCTTAAATGATCAGGCGTTTTCTACCTATTGAGATATTGAACTACCTACCCTTATGTTACGGCTGAAAAAGTTAACGATTATCGAATGGATGGCAAAATATACTGATTAATCTTAAGTTTTTCACTGTCCCCTTAACTTTTTTTCATTAGTTCTAATAATACCTCCTTCGAAAATTTTGCCTGTGGCCGGGACTTGAATCCGGGATAACGTTGTTGCACTGCTACCATCGCGATTGGCTCAAGTTGTATCTAAAAATACGTTGGCATTTTGCATACCAATATTCGTAATATTCCTGCAATATTTAAGTAGGTACCTAAATCCTGATTTATATTCTTAAAACGTTTAGTCTGGAAAAATAAAACCATCCTAATACCTAATCAATCATCCAAGATTTAAAGTAAAAGTAATATAACTTGAAAATTTGAAGTCAAACCTAACCTACAAAGTTCCAAGTTTGAAGTGAGCTACTACTTTGTAGCGATAACGTTTTGAAACGTTACAATACAAGGCATTTATATAAATGTATTAACATATCTTAAATCACAAATACAACTCGATCTACCTAATGTTAATAAAATCTACCAAAATATCACGACATCATTTTATTCCAAAGTTTCCGCACTTATAGTAGGCAAGATCGCTTAAGTGAGAGTTCCCGTTTTTTCCCGAGTTTGGCCCCGCCTTGGAAACGAATCTTTAGGCTATTCTTTAGCTATTCCGAGCCGGGGCCTTGCTAGCATACTTACAAAAAAAAAATGGCAGCCATTTTTATTGACCAAAATTTTGTTATTTTGTAATAACTCAAAACTGGTAAGTGCTATAAATGAACATTGTATAGAAGAAATGTTACGCGTAAATTTCTGCACAACCTTGTTCTAATAACTTTTTTGATAATCTAATAGTTTGCGAAAAAAACGCTTTAATACATGGCAGTTTTTTCTAAAAACTCACCAAATCTAAAATATGAATTAAGTAGTGAAGTTGGGGATTAAGAATTACTTACTGTGTGGATAGACCTTGCTACGGTATCCTGACTGATACTTAGTAACAAGCTTTCTGCCCAGAGGTTTTACCCGCTAATAATATTTTCAATTAAACAAGCAAATTTTTTGCCAATTTACACCCTGAGTTTTACCACCTTATGAGATGATTTTCTTAAATTCCTTTCCTGGTGTTAATTCACCCAACCAATATAACCTCTGCGCAAAATTTCAAGAACCTAGGTCCAGTGGTATTGCCTGTGCATAGATTTACAATTTGTAAAAAAAAATGTTAAATTTGGTCGTAGTTGCCACATTTTTATATTTTTGCAATCCCTTGAGGCTGTTCTTTAATAGTTCTGACCCAAGGTCCTGTTAGGATAGCAAAAAAACTTAAATTAAAAATTTAAAGGCACCCCCGACTTTCAATCCTTTAAAAAGTTAAAAATAATTTATTTATTCAATAAAATATTGTAAATTAATACTCAACGCGTCGGGGCCGCTAAGTAAACAATATTTTTAATTTAAGTTTTATTTGAAGCTTTTTAAATTAATATTTTGTTTTTGACTTCAAACAACATACAACATGATTTTTTAAGCGCTTACTTTTTCTCACTAGCATTTTAACCGGTGGTTCTACCCGCTGCTGCTGCTCAGTAGTTTTATATGACAATAAAACTTAGCTTAACTAACTTATTTTTTGTGTAAATTGACACAGTGGTCTTTTGTATATAGTATAGGACAGAGAAATAGGCAAGACAGGGAAAAGCAGGGTAACCTGAGTGACAGCGAGCGAATCGAGCGCAAAATTCTACAAAGATTTTTGTGTTTTAATTGAGTTTTTTGAATTAAGAATAACCTGATGTACGTCAACTTAGTTTTAAAAACGACAAGCTCGGAGAGCAAAACACAAAGAAAGATCGCGAGCGAAGCGAGCGCAAATTTTTACGATATTTACTAAAAAATATCTGGATTATTCAGTAGATAAGTGCTTGCAAGAATCCTGCTACAGACGTTTGACGTTTTCTTCTGTGAGGGGGGCAAGTCCCCCTCAAACCCCCGGTAATGACACTTAATGCTTGTAAGAGTCCTGCAACAGGCCTTTGACGTCTTCTTCTGTGAGGGGGGCAAGCCCCCCTCAACCCCCCGGTAATGACACTTAGTGCTTGTAAAAATCCTGCAACAGACGTTTGACGTCTTCTTCTGTGAGGGGGGCAAGCCCCCCTCAACCCCCCGGTAATGACACTTGGTGCTTGTAAGTATACTGCAACAGACGTTTGACGTCTTCTTCTGTGAGGGGGGCCCCCTCAACCCCCCGGTAATGACACTTAGTGCTTGTAAAAATCCTGCAAAAGACATTTGACGTCTTCTTCTAAGGGGGTAAGCCAAACAATTACCCTAGATGATCGCGAGCGAAGCGAGTGCAAATTTTTACAATATTACCTAAAATAGATCTAGATTATTAAGTTCATTTGTTTGTAAAGTCTCTTTTCCTACATTGGCAATAATAGGTAAACTGTGAAGAAAGCTAGGTTAAGCAGTCCTCGAGCAAAGCGAGCAAAATAGAGTACGGGTTTTAAATAAATGATCTACATACCTATTTAAGCAAGGAACTCATTTACCCAGGATAAAGCACAGGTACAAGTACTCATAGGTCCATACATAAGTATGATATATAACTTTTGTATATTACTAACTTATTAAATACATGTTATACCTATGTGCAGGTTTTAAGTAATAGATCTTTTATCTACCTATTTCTTAAATGCAAATAAATACGAGTACGGTTGTTCGAGTCATATTTTAAAATAGTAAGGACCTCCATAATGTCATGCATGACTTGAAAGATATGACAACTCCGAGTCAAATTAGCTCAAACACGGGGATATAGTGAGTAGTGTGATTCCTAGTCTACCTTCCGTCTCCATCATCAGATTTTCATGAAATATGGCTAAGAACCATCCTGACCATATTAGCTTTTATATAAACAAAACCGCATTGAAATCTGTTCAGTCGTTTCGGAGATACGTTGCCTCAAAGAATCGTAGACACACGGACATACAGACGCGTGAAACTTATAACACCCCTCCGGTTGGTTCGTCGGGGGTTAAAAAGAACAAAATGTGGCAACAACGAACAAACTCTACTTTTTTCATACAAATTGTATACCACGCACAGGCAATACTACTAGACCTAGGACCCTGAAATTTTGCACAGAGGTTATTTGAATAATCTTAATTAATATCAAGAAAGGATTCCAAAAAATTCATCACCTAAGGTGGTAAAACAGAGGACGAAAATTTGTATAAAATTAACTTGTTTCCTTCAAAATATATCAGCGGGTAAAACCGCTGGGCGGAAAGCTTGTTACTAAATATCAGGCAGGATATTGTAGCATGGTCTACCCAAACAGCGAGTGATTCTTAATCCCCAACTTCACTACTTACTTTATACTTTCTAATTTGTGAGTTTTCAGCAAAAACTGCCATGTTGTGCTACGTTTTTCTCGCAAACTATTGGATTATGAAAAAGTTATTGATAACATTCATATGCAGAAATTTACGCTTAACATATCTTCCATACAATAGTTAGTTGTAGCTCTTACCATTTTTGAATTATTACAAAATAACAAATTTTGCCCAGTGAAAAAATTTTGAAACGGTTGCCATTTTTTTTTGTAAGTAGGCCAGCAAAACCCCGGTTCGGCATAGGTAAAGAATAGCCTAAAGATTAGTTTCCAAAGCGGAACCGACCTGGAACACGCACGGGAACTCCCAAAATTTTTTTGTATAGAAATTCTAACCTACTATTAAGCGAAGTAACAAACGAATTACCATTCATTTTGTGTCGTGCTATTGAAGTTTGCTCTCAACAGCTGCCAGTGCTCAGAGTAGCGAGCATTGACAAATATTGTACATCTGTCAAAGGGTCGCTGCAGACGAGCTGCATTTGAACCTAAATAGCCATTTAAGAAGAAGAAGTTTGGTTTCAACAATTTAGTTCCATCGAGACACATTCCAATCGAGACACATTCTCATTGGGACACATTCCCATCCAAAACACATTCTCATTGGGACACATTCCCATCGAGACACATTCTCATTGGGACACATTCCCATCGATACACATTGGTAATAGTCGCATACAAAAATTTGCCAGTGCTCAGAGTAGCAAGCATTGACAAATATTGTACATCTGTCAAAGGGACGCAGCAGACGAGCTGCATTCAAACTTCATTTACCAAAATAGCCACTGAAGTTTGGTTTTAACAGCTGCCAGTGCTCAGAGTAGCGAGCATTGACAAATATTGTACATCTGTCAAAGGGACGCAGCAGACGAGCTGCATTTGAACTGCATTTACGAAAAAAGCCATTGAAGTTTGGTTCTAACAGCTGATCTGACAGGGCTCCAGAGTTGCGAACATTGACAAATATTGTACATCTGTCAAACGGCGCAAAGGGACGCTGCAGACAAGCTGCTTTTAAACTGCATTTACCAAAATACCCATTGAAGTTTGGTGTTAACAGCTGCCAGCGCTCAGAGTAGCGAGAATTGACAGATATTGTACATCTGTCAAAGGGTCGCAGCAGACGAGCTGCATTTAAACTGCATGTACAAAAAAAGACAGTAGAGAGCATTGACAAATATTGCCCATTTGACAAACGGCGCAAGGAGTCACAGCAGGCGCAGTGGGGTAAGGTGGATTATAACGAGCTCTACGCGTGCTCTATAGCCAGGTGTTTGATTGAAGTCATACGTTTAGCCCACCGGTATCCAGCATCGTTACCATTCTGCAAAGTAATTTATCGTCGTATTGGGATTTTCAATTTATGAAAATATATCGTCATCTCCCACTGTTCTTATCCAGATTATTTTTGTTTGCAACGTGTTTTGTACTACGTAAGTAGGTACATAAAATCGCGGTGCAATAAGGATTTGACGTATTTTTATGACCTGTAGTAGCGACCTACTTAGGTAATTTTTATCGCACTCTTCGCAAAAGACCCACCGCATGCTCGACGTCAAACTCCTTAGGATAGAGGTAGATTCTTTGCAGCATTCATGCAGTTTGAAAGCAGTGCATCTGTGAAGACTCGAAGGCGGTAAGAAAGGTGCTAACGCTTTCAACATTTCTGCTCTACAATTCATACTTTATAATACCCAAACCTTGAAGCACAACTTCCTTAAACGATTTTACGCCAAAAGCAAAACCATGATTTTCGAATTTCTTTCATAAATTTTTGTAAACATATCAACGCTTGTGAGCTATATGTACTTACTTTTATACAAGGTGTAATATTTGGTTTTAACAAATCTGAAAAGATGAAAGAACTCATGAAACGGAACAAACTCTATGAAAGTGGCAAATATCGATAAAACAAAATTTATAAAAGTTGATAAGCATAATTATTTTACATTTATTTAGTTATAGATAAAAATAAAACCTAGCTTAAGGCCCATAATAGTAAAATGCAGTAGTAGTAATACTTGACTAATGAAAAATCACCTGTAGTGGTTGTAGTAACGCCACAAGCAAATTTATAGTCCGCTTTTAGTGCTCTCCGGCGGTGCCTTCTGCTGAGTAACCGTTTAGTAACAGTAAAAATGCTATATAATAAATCTTTGTGTAAATTCTTTCACATTATACTTATCTACAGTATGTCCGGTAGACGGCAAAAGAACTTGAAATAATTGAATTAAAAAAAAAATCCAACCATGACATAATAAAGAACACAGTCTTGACAGTTTTAATGAAAACTCACACAGTCCCATACAAAAACAAATAGGAATTGTATGACAAATATTTATGATTAAAATATTTGTCATGAGCAAAGTTGTTTAGATTCAACAGCACGTTCAACATTTAAAAAAAAGTTGAAAAACTAAATCCCGACTACTGAGAGATCGCGCTCTAAAAAGCAAGAAACAAGAATATTTAAATATTAACTACACACAATTTAGTGCCTCTATCGTCTACAAAAGTGATACAAAGCTAACACCTATAATAATTAATCTTTGTGGAAATCTTAATATATAAAACTCAAAAAAGACTGACTGATCATCAACGCACAGCCTAAACTACTGGACCGATCAGGCTGTAATTTGGCATGCAGATAGCCACTTTGATGCAACCATCCGCTAAGAAAGGATTTTTCGAAATTCGACCCCTAAAAGGGTTAAACAGGGGATGAAAGTTTGTATGAAACTTTTTATTCCTTAGATATATTTACTTCAAATTTTGTATATAGGTAGAACTTTAGAAAAAATGAAAGACGTGTTTTTGATTTTTCCAATTACGAACCCCTGAGGGGGTAAGAAAGGGGATGAAAGTATTATATTTACGCGCAGGCCGCACCTTTGAAGCTACAGTTTTTAAATTTGGCATCCTTATTCTTAATAAATAGTTGATTTTATTTTGATTTAGGAATGTTCATTATTCATCCCCTGATGGGTTGACATCATCATATCAGCCATAGGACGTCCACTGCTGAACATAGGCCTCCCCCAAATATTTCCACCTTGTCCGATTTGAAGCGGCCTGCATCCAGCATTTCCCCGCGGACTTGACCAGATCGTCTGTCCATCTCGCGGGGGGCCGTCCTACGCTGCGCCTGCCGGTACGTGGTCTCCACTCGAGAACTCTCCTGCTCCACCGATTATCCGTCCTTCGAGCAATGTGGCTGCCCATTGCCACTTCAGCTTACTGACTCTCTTAGCTATGTCGGTTACCTTGGTTCGTTTACGGATCTCCTCGTTTCTGATTCGATCACGTAAGGAAACACCGAGCATAGCTCTCCATAGCTCGCTGAGTGACTCCTAGTCTATTTAGGAGGCCGACAGTTAGAGACCACGTCTCGGCACCGTAGGTCATCACTGGCATGACACACTGTTCAAACACTTTCGTCTTGAGACACTGAGGAATTTTGGACGTGAAGACGCTGCGTAACTTCCCGAATGCTGCCCAGCCGAGCTGGATTCGCCGAGTGACCTCCTTCTCAAAGTTGGATCTTCCTAGTTGGACTGTTTGTCCTAGATAGACGTATTTGTCCACCACTTCGAGTATCGAGTTCCCTACCGATATTGGGGTGGGCGCTACATGAGAGTTGGCCATGACTTTCGTCTTGTCCATATTCATCTTGAGTCCCACTTGTTGGGAAACCCGATTGAGGTCCTGTAGCATTTTGCTGAGGTCTTCGAATGACTCTGCCATGACCACGATATCGTCAGCAAACCGAAGGTGAGTGATGTATTCGCCATTGATATTGATGCCAAGTTCTTCCCATTCCAGGAGCTTGAAGGCATCTTCCATTGCATTGGTGAAGAGCTTCGGAGATAATACATCTCCTTGTCTTACACCCCTCTGCAATGGAATAGCCGTCGTGGTCTGATCTTGTATTCGAACTGACATTGTGGCGTTTCTATATAAACACTTCAACACTTCAATATACCTGTAGTCAATGTGGCACCGCTGTAGAGCCTGCAGCACTGCCCACTTCTCGATAGAATCAAAGGCCTTCTCATAGTCCACAAACGCTAAGCATAGTGGCAAATTGTACTCCTCGGTCTTCTGTACAATCTGCCGCAGCGTAAAAATGTGATCTATGGTACTGTACCCTTTTCGGAAGCCGGCTTGTTCGGGAGGCTGGAAGTCATCAAACCTGCGAGCCAGACGATTCGTAATAACCCTCGAAAACAGCTTGTAAACATGACTCAGAAGCGAGATGGGCCTATAATTCTTAAGGAGAGTCTTATCACCCTTCTAAAGAAAAGCACCACCACGCTTCTGTTCCATGCTTCTGGCGTCACACCTTCGAACAAGACTGAATTAAAGAGCTTCTGAAGGACTTTAAGTACTGGTGTTCCACCCGCTTTCAGTAGCTCTGATGTGATTCCGTCCTCGCCCGGCGCCTTGTTGTTTTTGAGCTGTTTAAGGGCCATCCTAATCTCATACAAGCTGATGTCCGGGATATCTTCGGTATAGTGTCGGGTAAGTTTTGCTCTAGGGTCTGTTGAGCTATTAACAGGTTTTGCAACTGAAGTGTACAGCTGTCCATAGAACCGTTCGATCTCCTCAGTACCTCTGGCCTCGTGGACGCTACCCTGCCGTCCTCCGTCTTCAGCTTTGTCAGCTGGCTCTGCCCAATAGACTGGTCCCTGGCGAAAACTTTGATGCCCTTGTTTCGCTCAATCGTTTCTTTAATATTTTTAGTATTAAAGTCTCGAATATCGCTCCGCAGGACTGGCATATCTGTCTGTTGAGCCGCCGATATGACTCCGTGTCATCAGAGGATTGCAGCGTCATAGAACGCCTTTCAGCCATGAGGTTCAGAGTTCGATCGGTTAGTTTTGAGGTCTATTTTTACGACAGGGCTTAAAGAACTTGGAGCCGACTGTGTGGACAGTTTCCACCAAACTGTTATTTATACCGTCCACGGTATCGCAATCTAGGCAAGCAAAGCGATTTGTAAGTTCCAGTTGGAAGCTTTCCGGGTTTTGAATATGGGTCGCAGATGGTCGGAGCGTAGACTTCACTAGGCGAGACCGTTCTAGTTTGACGTTTATGTTCAATGTGCCTCTGACCATTCGGTGATCGCTTCCGGTTTTAACCCTGTTGATCACGGAGACATCATTGAAAATTTGTCTCTTTGTGGCCATAATGAAGTCTATCTCATTTCTGGTAGAACCGTCGGGGCTCAACCAGGTCCATTTCCTATGAAGCGGCTTTCTGAAGAACGAGTTCATCATGTAGAGTTCCTCCTTCTCCAGGAAATCAGCCAGCCTCTGGCCCCTCGGATTCCGATCTCCATATCCAAATGGCCCCACCCCAACTCATCACCGCTTCTCTCGCAACTTTGCGTTGAAGTCCCCATTACAACACTGTAGTGCGACTTTGAAGCATGTATGGCTTGTGAGATGTCCTCATACAAAACTTCTACTTCATCGTCAGGGTGTTTCGAGGTCGGTGCGTAAACCTGTATGACCTTCAGCGAATATCTTTTAGATATTCTGAGTATCAGGTACGCCACCCTGCTTGATATGCTTGTAATAGAGATGATATTGTTGACGAGGACTTGTGCACGATAAACCCGACACCACCTTGGGACTGTTGATCGCCCTCCCGGTAATAGAACAGGTGACCGGATTTGAGGGTTATCGTGTCCTCCCTCTCTTCGGACTTCAGATAACCCTATGATATCCCAGTTCAGCCTGCCTATCTCTTCTTCCAGCTCGGCGAGCTTCTCGTCGGTCCTTAAAGTGCGCGTGTTGTATGTCATCAGTGATAATCTACGTCGGTTGTCCGTGGGTGCGTTTGCTTTGGTCGTTTGACGGAGGAGCGCCGCCCGGGGATTCTTAGCACCCCTGGTTCCAGTGCTTGGCCGGCGCCCGTCAACGCCAGTTCTGCAACTGGAGCCGCCGGGAACTTGGGGCCATGGTTTGACTTGTACTGCCATGTTTATTTAGGGGGGTTGGATCGTCACCCGCCACGCTGATCCAATGCGGGTTGGCGGGTCGCCATTGCCTCGTCCGTTGACCAGCAGGGTGCACCACGGGCAGGTAAGGTTGGCTTGGGCCCCGAAGGTGTTGGTAGGGCCCCTTACACCCCATACTTTGGTTGACATAGGGGATGAAAATTACGCATTGTCGTAAAAACCAAACCCTTGGAGCTAGCAGCGTGAAATTTGGCATGTGTTTTACTTAAGCAACGTAAGCATCCACTGAGAAAGGATTTTTTGAATTCAATCCCTATGAAGGTAAAACGGGGGGTGAAAGTTTGTATGAAAATGTTTATTTCCTTGATAATTTTGCTTCAAATTAGGCAAATGGTGCATGTGTATCCCTTAAGCAACGCAAATATCGATTAAAGTAGGATTTTTCGAAATTTAACTCCTAGGGGACGGGGACGGGGACGGGGACGGGGACGGGGACGGGGACGGTGACGGGGACGGGGTCACGGGGACGGGGACGGGCACGGGGACGGGGACGGGGACGGGGACGGGGACGGACGGGGACGGGGGACGGGGACGGGACGGACGGGACGGGACGGACGGGGACGGGACGGGACGGGACGGGACGGGACGGGGACAGGGACGGACGGGGACGGGACGGGAGGACGGGGACGGGGACGGGGACGGGGACGGGGACGGAAGTTGCCCCACTGCGCCACATCATCCGTCTTTTAGAATACTACATAACGTGTTTCAGCGTTTTATTTATATTCATTTCAACCCTAATGGGAAAGGGGATAAGATGTTTGTATTTAAGTGCAACAAATCATAAAGCGCATAATACTTAGGTATCTTTGTTATTTTTTATGATCACGCGCGCGAAGCCGCGGGTTTAAGCTAGTTTAATATAAATTCATAGTGGTTTTGAGGTTCTAGCTGTGGTCGTGTGCCACTTTGCCTATATTTTTTTATAACGTAAGAAGTACTGGAATACGTGGCACACGACCACAGCTATCACCTCAAAACCACTATGAATTTATATTAAATTTCCACAAAGATTAATTATTATAGGTGTTAGCTTTGTATCACTTTTGTAGACGATAGAGGCACTAAATTGTGTGTAGTTAATATTTAAATATTCTTGTTTCTTGCTTTTTAGAGCGCGATCTCTCAGTAGTCGGGTTTTAGTTTTTCAACTTTTTTTATTTTAAATATTTTGGAGTTCCAAACATGCCTGTAATACCAAAGAATACTCAATATAGCTACTCTTGTAATACTGTAGCGGATGTGGAAAGTGTACATACTCCAAAACGTAAATTATAGCTGTTTCGCTATAGAAAAACGAAAAAGTTTTGATAATGGTCCTCAGCTTTTTTCAAATCACCCTAGAAATGATTTATGCTTGTCACAAATCTTCAAAACCTCGAATTTCAAATATTTCTAGTGTTAGAAAATCGCTAAATTTTCTACCTCATAGAAGTAGAAGAAAGAGAGAGACAGAAGAAAAGTCTGCGAAATTAAGCAAGTGCACCTTGGCCAATAACGCAAAATCAAGCTAAAACCGCCTGAAGTAAAACTATTGTCGAGAAGACCAATAGCTGCAATCATCACCTTACAACCTTTCTTTTCCCACTTGGTGGTAAACTCAAGTGCGAAAGGGAGCACAATACGGCTGTAAATGCAGCGTGCGAGTTTCACTTCTAAAGAAGATGTTTACGATTATTTTATCTGGTCGATGATTGATCTCCATCGACTTGGAGATCAATCAGGTTCGTGCGAGTTTCACTTCTAGAGTAGATGTTTACGATTCTATTTTCTGTGAGGGGGGCAAGCCCCCCTCAACCCCCCGAGTCGATGATTGGTGCGAGTTTCACTTTGAAAGTAGATGTCCACGTTTCTTTTTTCTGTGAGGGGGGCAAGCCCTGCCCAACCTCAACCCCCCGAGTCGATGGTTGGTGCAAGTTTCACTTCTGAAGGAGATGTTCACGATTGTTTTTTCTGTGAGGGGGGCTTGCCAACCCCCCGAGTCGATGGGTGCGAGTTTCGCTTCTAAAGAAGAAGTCCACGTTTCTTTTTTCTGTGAGGGGGCCAAGCCCCCCTCAACCCCCCGAGTCGATGGTTGGTGCAAGTTTCTAAAGGAGATGTTTACGATTATTTTTTGTGTGAGGGGGACCCCCCGAGTCAATGGTTGCTGCGAGTTTCACTTCTAAAGTAGATGTTTAGGATTCTATTTTCTGTGAGGGGGGCAAGCCTCCCTCAATCCCCCGAGTCGATAGTTGGTGCGAGTTTCACTTCTAAAGTAGATGTTTACGATTCTATTTTCTGTGAGGGGGGCAAGCCCCACTTAACCCCCCGAGTCGATGGTAGGTGTGGTATTTTCTGTGGATCGCACTGGGTGATTTTGAATCTCACCATTCGCAAACAACTTCGTATTAGGTAGTAACTGAGTAGCAACAGTTAGTACTATAGATACATAAAAGATCTTTTACATTTACATGTTCGTTGCGTATACGTACCTACTACCTATATAGTGGGCACCTTTGTTTTATACGCACGGGTTTGCTATAGATATTTTATGTATCTTGTGCTTACATGTCAAATAAATTTTATCATCAACAATATGACAAGTCCGAGTCAAATGAGCTCGAATATAAAATGTTTGCCAATAGTGTTAATGCGATACCTTATCTTTATTGCGACTTCATTATCTAAGAAAATCTATGTTTTCGAGATAAAATATGTATATTTTAGGATTGTGCTAATTCAGCCCTTTCGTTTGATACCCAACTCGATACCAGTACAAGAAAATAAATATTTTCTTCGTTACTTAATACTGTATAGAGGGCGCAATATTCAATTCATTTTGACATTATACAGCCTATAACCACCAGACTGTTCAGACGCTTCTATTGATACCTCATTTGTCGAATTTGGATAAGTAGTTAGGGAGTTATGAGGGAACAGACGATATTTATGCCACATACATACATACAAACATACATACATACATACAGGTCAAAATCATAACCCTCCTTTTTGCTTTGCTGTAGTCGGGTAAAAATAACTCAATACTTTTCTTAACACCCTACAGGGTACAAATATACATAGTACATGTAGAGTGAGTGGTGGCCTACTGAACTAGGATGTACTGTGTGATTCTCAGTCGGGCGGCTAAGTGAAATTATGTGTTGACACAAATTTTATGATATTGATAACACGAAACTATTTCTCATTAACAAAATCGTTCAGGTTCAAAAGCACGTTCTTCATTTAAAAGAAACTCAGTACTTTCCTTAGCACCCTGTATGAAGAAAAGCTCGTTGCACTATAGATATTCATACATGTAGAGTAAGTGGTAGCCTACTAAACTAGGATGTACTGTGTGATTCTCAGTCGGGCGGCTAAATGAAATTATGTGCTCACATTTATGATAAAATAAAACTATTTATCATCAAAACACATGTTCAGATTCAACTACACGTTCAAAGTAAAAAAAAAACTTAGTACTTTTCCTAACACCTTGTATAAAGAAAAGCTCGTTGCACTACAGATATATGTCGCAGTACGATGGCAGAATTAGGTTTTTGGCCAAAAACCTAGGATTTTGGCCAAAAGCCGGCATATGGCAAAATCGTAGACTTCTTTCGGCCATCGTCCTAAGCTGATCCAGGTTTTTGGCCAAAAACCTAGGATTTTGGCCAAATAACTAGGATTGTGGCCGAAATCCTAGATTTGTTTAGTATTATGGCTTTTTTTGCATTTCGGAGAAACTTCTTCGTCTTCGAGTGGTACACCAAGTCGCCCAACGATCCGATGAACCATGGTGTTAGAGTTTTTAAACCGCCTACTGCAAGGAGCAGGCCTCTGACAAGGTTGTGTAACGACCGCCGTCAAAGTGATCATAGAGAGCAATCGAGACCACGGCTTAACGTGCCCGTGTAGTTCGGGCATACACCTCGAAAGGCAGGAGGTAGCATTGGACGTTCTGGAGGGTGGGAGGTAGCGTCTTACGCTCTGGAGGGCGCGGGTAGCGTCGGACACTCTGGAGGATGTAAGATGACGGGCGTTGGATTTTCTGGGGGTCCGACGCTACCTCCTGGTCTCCAGGGCGTCCAACGCTACCACCAATCCTCTAGAGCGTTCAGTAGTACGTCCTGCCTTTGTGTTGTCTGATGCTCCCCCCTGCCCTTCAGGGAATCCGAGGCAATCCTGCTGTTCAGACTGTCTGATGTTACCCCCTGTCCTTCAGGGTGTCCATTTACGTTGTCCGAGTCTACCCTCAAAAGATCAGAGGGAGGTGTATAAAGTACCTCTCCACTCCTCGTTCCCCCAAACCACACGGGCACGGTAAGCCGTTGGTCTCGATTGCTCTCTATGATCACTTAGACGGCGGTCGTTACACAACCTTGTCAGAGGCCTGCTCCTTGCAGTAGGCGGTTTAAAAACTCTAACACCATGGTTCATCGGATCGTTGGGCGACTTGGTGTACCACTCGAAGACGAAGAAGTTCCTCCGAAATGCAAAAAAAGTCATAATACTAAACAAATCTAGGATTTCGGCCAAAATCCTAGTTTTTTGGCCAAATCCCTAGGTTTTTGGCCAAAAACCTGGATCAGCTTAGGACGATGGCCAAAGGAAGCCTACGGTTCTGCCATATGCCGGCTTTTGGCCAAAAACCTAGGTTTTTGGCCAAAAACCTAATTCTGCCATCGTACTGCGACATATACATAGACACATAGATATACATAGTACATGTAAAGTAAGTGGTAGCCTACTGTACTAGGATGTAGTGTGTGATTCTCAAACGGGCGGCTAAGTGAAATTATGTGCTTACACAATTTTTATGATATTGATGATAGGATACTTTTTCTCATTAAAAACATGTTCAAATTCAACAGTACGTTCAACATTTAAAAAATACTCAATACTTTACTAAACACCTTGTATGAAGAAAAGCTCGTTGCACTAGATATACATAGTACATGTAGAGTGAGTGGTGGCCTACTGAACTAGGATGTACTGTGTGATTCTCAGTCGGGCGGCTAAGTGAAATTATGTGCTTTCACATTTTTTATGATACCTATTGATAATAGGAAACTATTTCTCATTAACAATTGTTCAGATACAAATTAAATTTTGTGTTCACTTAAATTTTATGATAACACAAAAACTATTTCGACACCTGATTCGAAGAACATTGTAACTCAAAAATGCAAACTTTACAGGGGAGCCGTTTGAAGATTTTGGTATCGGTTTTTTAACGTTAATATCTTTTCAGTGATGCAGATTTCACAAGTTTTGTATGATTTTAGCATAAAAAGGTATGGTCTTTCAAGTGGCATAAACCATTTATTTTATAAATCATCAGAAACCCTAGAAAAACCCCTTTTTCGTTGAGTTACAATGTTCTGATATTGTGATACTAATCATTTTGAGTCTTTATAACATTGTAACTACACGTTACCAAATTATACTTTAAAGTCAGATGACGAATCACTAACTGAATAACATTGTAACGTATACTTATGAACATCATTTTTTGCACATATTCATACAAAATTTAACACAAAACATTGTAATAGGTTGTTACAAACTGATTTAAAACATTATGTCTAAGAAAATTAGCGTTATAATATTGTAAAAAAGAAAAACGTGGTTTAACGAAGCTAGAATGTGATTGTAATTTTGTGATTTAATATGTTTTTCAATAATTTTCTTTACAATATATATTAATTATTGACCTTAAAATAAATATTTTGATATAAAAAAACAGTTACTTCATCTGAAATAGCTGTGTATGTGTGTGTTCTATCATATATAAATTGATACTATGAAATAACATTAATAGCTTCACACATATATTAAGATCTGTAACAATTAACAAGCTACATTTTTTGTGAGAAACCGTTCCAGTCAACAAACCGGAAAATAAATATGGCGCAACTCTGGGCTGAGCAATTGAGCGTGCCACCTTGTTGAACTGTTTCTTCGTTTAGTTCATTTTCTCTATTTGTGCAATGAATGTTGGAGTTGTTTTTATATTTTGATAGATTCTTATAAATCACGAATGTTCGAATTTTTAGAAATCGAAAGGACCTCTTGAAATATTTAGTATTGTGCGATCGTCATGTCTTAAGACCAGGGCATTGCACTAACGTGTGTTTTCTAAGCTCACGTAGGTGCTAACAAAGGAAACTGTGCATAAAACTGAAGTTGCGCAGAGACCCACAGAGCTTGCCATGATCGGTATAAAATTTCAAGATTGTATCTCAAATACTAAAATCTGATGACATATAAAGCTGAAGGATGTACGTAAAATGATAGCTGAGCTCAACAGGGTGCGGGCAGGAAACTTTACTAGCTGATGTGATGTGCCTGGAAGATGTGGGATGCACAAAGGCAGTGACTGTGTGATAGCTAAGGGACGGAAAGTGGCTAATGGGCAGATCATCGGTCCTATGTTTAGATAATGGAATAATATTACAGATGTCTTATAAATAAATAACGTGATGAAGCGTGCAATTGAGCGTGCCACCTTGTTGAACTGTTTCTTCGTTTAGTTCATTTTCTCTATTTGTGCAATGAATGTTGGAGTTGTTTTTATATTTTGATAGATTCTTATAAATTTATTGAGCATATTGTATGCTATATGAAGAGGATTACACGGTAAAAAAGTGACATACTGAATTTGGAGAGTCTTGGAGAGTTATCGGCCAGTCGTATAACATTAACTATAATAATAAAGAAATCGCAGTAAGGAACCTTAGACTAGGCACGACTTTGTCTAGATTTCATTACTTTTTAGAGATAAACAAGCAGCTCCATCGAAACTTAGCTAGTTTTTTACAGAATGTTTTTGATGGGATTAATTTTACTCGGTGTCTCATACTTAATAATGAAGAGCCACCCTTGGCGTAATATCTTTAAAACGTACTAAATAATCGTATTGTACAAACATAAGGCACTGTTAGGCTTGTTACTATTGTTTTAAAACCGCTTTTGTGGCAGATAATTTGATATTGACTTAGTAAGTTTTGAGAAAAACTGTTACGCACAAATATAACATATACCTATGTGGTATTCAAATGTAAACACGAGACGTTATTTTATGAGAAGGTTTATGAATAATTCGTGAAAAAAATTCACTCGAAAAAATAATTTATATCGATATCAATACATAAAAAATGAATTTTTGTTGTCGAAGTTGTAAAAGATTGCTTTATTGTAGTGGAAATATATGAAAAAATCTAGATATGGTCAACAAAAGGTCAACAAGTTGAAATACTACCGCATAATTCACTTTCATTTTGTAATAATAACGTTGTAACTTGTTTTACTACCGCTGAAAACTGCTTCTTTTTGTAGTCAATCGGAAAAAAGTTTAGAGTGATAACATTGTATCAGAATATACACTGCAAAATATACCTTAAGATGTTGATATATATGAGTCAAAAACATTGTAACATTTGTATACAATGTTTTAGCTACGAAAAATTTTTAACATCGTAAAAGTTGCCGTATTGTAACTTTAATTACAGTCTTTTAAAGACTGAAATTGTGAAAATTTGGAAAAGTGTACTTTGGAAAAACCTAGTTACAGGTTACCTAGGACCATGTTTTATACATCAAAAGGTGCGTATTGGACCGTGGAATCCAAATATACAATAGTTATATAACATTGTAATTATAAGTTACAATGTTCTTCGAATCAGGTGTCGATTTGTCATGAGCTAAGTTGTTCAGATTTAACAGCACGTTCACAAAGGAACGCTTTACTTTTTCTGACACCCTGTATGAAGAAAACCTCCTTGCACTATTACGTTCTACATATACATACATACATATACACATGTAGGTAGAGTGAATGGTGGCCTACTGAACTAGGATGTACTGTGTGATTCTCAGTCGGGCGGCTAAGTGAAATTATGTGAGGACATTTATGATATTAAAAAACTATATCATTAAAAAAATGTTCAACATTAAAAAAACTTAGTACTTTTCCTAACACCTTGTATAAAGAAAAGCTCGTTGCACTATAGATATACACTGAAACATATATATACATAGTACATGTAGAGTGAGCGGTTGCCTACTGAACTAAGATGTACTGTGTGATTCTCAGTCGGAACACAGAATACATAATAGTACAGGTACAGAAGACGCACTCCGCCATAGCGATTCAACAAATATAAATCTTTACGCGCGATAATAAAGTACAATTTCCTTCGCGCCGGCTTTGGATACCTACTTTTATATTATTAGCCTACTCATCGCGCGCGCAAGCAAAAATGAGCCGAATGGCTGCGCGCGAAAGTTCTTCTGCCGCTGGCGCGTCCTGAAGGTCACAGTCAGCGCGCTCAGTGGGGATGTCACTTTCGAATTTTCAAGGAGGAAGGCAAATAGGTTCAAAAACTCTGATATCAGGGTTCATCAGGTCGTTGGACGACTCGGTGTTCCACTCGAAATGAAAATGTAGGTAGACGAGAGCTACCTACCACCTACGAAGAAGTTTATCAGTGTACCTACCTACTAATCTTCGTTTTAGGTGCTATGTAAAGAACTGAAAGACAATCAAAACACGAATGGTAGTGGTAATGGCTACCTACCTACTAATTATAAAAAAAAAACATTCAAAAATTACGAACCTTCTACTTGTAGGTAGGTAAGTTAGTTAATTTATTAGGTAGGTAGGTAATCTATGAAACCTTTAACCTACCTACCAAGCTACCTAGGAACCGTTTTACCTACCTATTTTTTTATCACTAGAATTATTCAAGCAATTATAAGCAATGCAGTATTTTCTTATTCTCATTTTCGCGTAATTTACGTAAATTTAGTACAAAGAAAGAATTAAGAGCGGCAACGTGGGAGCGCGTGCGTAACGAGCGGCGTGCGGCAACCCACTGATTAACCTCCCCGCGGGTGTCGCCGCACGTACTTGTAAATCTATACCTACGCAGCGGAGTACGCCAGGCCTGGTCGGGCGGCTAAGTGAAATTATGTGCTTTCACAATTTTTATGATATTGTTAATAAAATGAAACTATTTCTCATTAAAAACATGTTCAAATTCAACAGCAATATTTAAAAATTCAATATTTAAAAAAAAAAACTAAGTACTTTTCCTAACACCTTGTATAAAGAAAAGCTCGTTGCACTATAGATATAGATAGTACATGTAGAGTGAGTGGTGGCCTACTGAAGTAGGATGTAGTGTGTGATTCTCAGTCGGGCGGCTAAGTGAAATTATGTGCTTACACAATTTTTATGATATTGACAATAGGAAACAATTTCTCATTAAATAACTCAAAATTTATTTTTCCTGACACCCTGTATGAAGAAATGCTCGTTGCACTATTACGTTGTAGATATACAGGTAGGTACATATAGAGTGAGTGGTGGCCTACTGAACTAGGATGTACTGTGTGATTCTCAGTCGGGCGGCTAAGTGAAATTATGTGTTCTACGTGTCCCCATAGCTCGGTTGAGACAGGCGTCTGCAAGATGGCGGAAAAGCTCGGCAATAAATATTAAGGGTAGCGGAATAATATTGTAATGTGCACTGTTTTGAGGGCACGTTTTAATGGTCCTAGCGAAATGTGCACTATGTAATATAAATCTTGTTTTATTTGCAAAATTCTATAGACAACAACTATAGAAATTAATACAGTACCTACCTACTACTTAACTGTACAAAGGTTCTCGACTATGTTATCTTATTATAGAAGTTTTTAAATCCAAAGCATTTTACATATAGGGTGCAATTTTATTAGTGGCGGATCCGTTAAGGGTGTGTTCTGCCCATGAAACTGAACAACTTTCCACAAGGAACATAGGTCGAAATACGAATACGAATTCGTATTTCGACCTATGTTCCTTGGGGAAAGTTGTTCAGTTTCATTGACAGAAGACACCCTTAACGGATCCGCCACTAATAAAATTACACCCTATATACACAGCATTACATGTTACATCTTAATGGTCACCTACATGACGTCACAGTACTTACCAATGACGAAATAAATAAAGTAGTTTTTTTGAATGTTATTTTCGTGTAGTATTATCACGTTTTATCTTATAAAAATCAAGTCTAATAATAAAAACAATCAATTATATTGAAAATCTTTCTTTTTCGAGTAGTCATCTTGTCTCAAATGCCTAGCAGAAATTTAACAATTCAGTGAACACTCTTAAAACACGGTGGTTTAATATTACCAACCAATATCGAACTTTAAGTCGCGGCAATAAAGCTCATATTCGTATGGCAGTGCTGATTCCGGGATCACTATGAGAACACTTTTCGCTGAACTGCTAAGCCGAGGATAATCCCTGTTTCCACTCGTGTTCATGTATTTTTGTACTTCTTTTAGTTGTTGTTGGATGTTTTTTAGACAAATAAAAATATGTTGGAACGTAAAATGGCCTAAAAATAAAAAGGACATCATTTTTTCTTTAATGGGTCCATAGGTCTCCTTCCGTTTAAGTTCAGACGGTTTATCTCTCACGACGTGAAGATTTTGACCTTGGCTGAAATATCTGCCTCGTATGGTGTAAATGAATACATTACGATAGCATTCTCAAAGAGTTTTGATGTCAGGTAGGAGGCCATTGACGGAAGACAAATCCTGTTGGTAATGAGTCATTACTAATGACTTTATGGATAAATCGGGAGATCGTACTTTGTAGACTACCCTGGAGGAGGCCTATGTACCGCAGTGGATTGCAATTGCCCGCTATAATGATCACACATCCAATGAAAAGCTACTACTGCTACCTACTACAGATACAACAGTCCACAATTGGGAGGTATTGCCATACTCACCACGCTTGGCAGGCGGATTGGCGAGTGCAGTGCTAGATGTTGTGCTCACGAAGAACACTGCTGCCCATTCCCTTGATCCAAGCCTTAGTCGCCTTGTACGACACCCACGGGTAGAAATGGGGTGATGCTTTTTTAAGCCACACAGCAAATGAAATCCTATTGCTACATAATTTTGAATGTAGGCTGTATCCAAATGAATTGGTATTGCTGGCAAAGGATAAACATTTTATCCGTCCATCTATCTAGCTAAGCCATCTGCTACGAGCTAGAACTACAGTGTGAACTAGGCAAACAAATCGACCGAACGACCGGTCCGATACCAAACACACTCGCTACTACTACCGATTGGATTACGTTCAATTAGGTATACAAAATATAGGTACCTACCCAAAAAAGTTAGAAGCGCGTTGGAATATACAAAAAAAACTTTTAGCGCACGTCTAACTTCTTTTAGTAGGTAAGGTCCCTAACAGTTTAGGTGAATCGTACACGCACTGGCTGAGAATCCGGTTCAGTACACGACACCGTAACTTTAGCAATCTATGTCAGCGGCAATTTGATGCGGCGACGTCTAAATGACAATGCGGTTCAGGACGCAACAGCCACTATGACAATCTATGACAGACACAAATTTATGCGGCAATGATACAACAATCAATCTGGTTTTAAACGGTTTTCCTAGGTTTTCCTCCTTTCGTCAAAAAGCCTTTTGAAACACATCAAAAACTGTATAATCCTATTGTTACATAGATAATTTGAAATGTGTGTTAAACCTAAACGATTGGTAAAAAGCACGATAAGTTCTAACTCTCTATCGAGCTAAGCCATCTGTTGCGAACTAGAACTAATACAGTGTGAACTAGGCAAACGAATCGACCGGACGACCGGTCCGATACCAAACACACTCGCTACGAGTTCCGTTTACCAGCAATGATGTTGACTGCAATCAAATTGGGTTATGATTGTGCGGATTATGTCATGGACATAATTTTCTTATATTTCCACAACTTTGTATGGTGCAAAACAGCCTGATTTTTCGTTGTTTTGGTGGATCCGGTTTTATGACGTAATGGTCAAGATGCTTTCAAATTCTGCTGCATAAAATTGCGGCTGTCACAAGCTGTTATCGTCTGATTAGCAGAGCTAATACAATGTGAACTAGGCAAACAAATCGACCGAACGACCGGTCCGATACCAAACACACTCGCTACGAGTTCCGTTTACCAGCAATTATGTTGACTGCAACCAGATTGGATTATGATTGTGCGGATTATGTCATTGAAATTGGCGGGAATCACGTCTGACGTCGGTTGCTGCGATTTTAAATGCATCTGAAAATAGTGTTTTTTTTGTAACGAAAGCGTTAAAAAATCGCAGCAACGCACGTCAAATGTAATGTCTGATGTTGATTGCAACATTTGCAAGCTGATTGGATTATGCTTATGTGGATTAAAAGAGACATTAATCATTGCATTATTTTCTCGATTTTGCACTAAGTACTTTTACGCCCTATTTGCACATGAGACGGTTATGAGACAGGGTTCTCTATCCATTTGCATAAAAATAATTGGCATAATATATTTTGGCACACTGTAATTTAAACTAATAATACTTACGCATAATTCATGTACGCATAACAGTTTAGGCATAATTTCTTTACGCACAAAAAATATTGCCATAATAGTACATAGGCCTAAAATACAAAACCATAAATTGTCATATCCATAATCAAAATAGGCATAAAAATCTGATGCATTAGAAGAACCCCTAAATTGTATAAAAATAACCTAACCTAACCTAACCTAAACTGACCTAATATATCTTAAAAAATACTAAACTGACTTACATTTCCTGCCATTTGAACTTAATAAAAAATATATTATATTAGTCCAAAAAAATTATTACAAAAGCAATTATGCCAAAATATTATAAGTATAAAATACAATAGTCTAAAATATGATTATGCCAAGATAAATATTATGGCAAGAAACTATTATGTCAAAGCAATGGTAAGCGAAAAAAAATTATGCGAAACATGTTATGCTAAAACATATTAGTGGAAAAAAAATTATGCCTACGAAAGGGATACCATGAGACAGATGTCATCTTACGCCTCGCGACTCATTCATGTGTGGAGATAGCGCTTTAGCAATTCCCAACCCGAACAGCATAATTTTTAAATTTAAAGGGGAAAAGAAATGAGGTGATGATGCTATTCTAAGTCAACTGCATCACACGGTATAAAGATACGAATGCTATACTATAACAATTACCTTATAACCGCTACAGCAAGGCGGTTATATCTACTATGAATAAGCTACACGAAGAGCCAGGCGAAGAACGGATGCGGCTGCTGTTGGCAACAGCCACACACATTTTACGTTGATTTCGTCATATTGGTACACGATCGTTTGATAAATTCCGCCATGTTGCCACATTGATTGTAGTTCCGGCATGTTGCCACACCGATTGTAGGTTTATTCCGTTATGTTGGTACATAATTGTTAGATTAATTCCGCCATGTTGGCACACTGATTGTAATTAATTGCTTTATGTTGGCACATTGGGTTTCGTTGACCAATTGCGTATTTTCCCTCCATTTTATATGTCAATTTTGTTGATCACACATTTTTGAACCAATAGCAGATTTTTAACATTTCTTGGAGGCGGAAAATGTGCGGAGGAGTTTTAGTTTGACTTGGAGTGTTTCGACGAACAGTTGTTTAAGTGAAATAAGTGAAATATTTGTAATAAAAGCTAAGTATTATTTTAAATATATATTTTAATTGTGTGATAATTGTGTTCTAAATATTACATTTATTTTCCCAGCTAATTCAGTTGTTCAATTTGGTATTCGTTTTAAAGTTTAATATTTTATTAGAATCGTTTCATGCTCATTTTTAATTGTAACTATTTGAATTCTTTTAAAATGTCTGGCGATTCTCTAAAATTTTAGCTAGTTTCAGTAAAGGTATAGCAATTTAGATTGTCATTAATTTATTTGAGCATTGGTTCTCATTAAATTTGTAATGCAATGGTCTGCTATTTGCTTTTAAAATTATTTGCTAGTTGTATTTGGTAATTAGAATTGGACAATGAGCTTTTTATTATTTGGTGTATTAAAATAAAATAAGAGTATATTATTTGAATTCTTTTTAAAATGTCTGGCGATTCTCTAAGACTTTAGCTATTTTTAGTAAATATATAGCAATTTAGATTGTCAGTAATTTATTTGAGCATTGGTTTTCATTCAATTTGTAATGCAATGGTATGTTATTTGCTTTTAAAATTATTTGCTAGTTGTATTTGGTGATTAGTATTAGACGATGAGCTTTTTATTATTTGGTGAATTAAAATAAAATGAAAGTATATTCTGATAAAAGGTATTGTTTTATTTACATGTTTTAATAGTATTTCACAATTTTTCAGAAGTGGGATGAGTTCCCGAAGTCGCAGCCGGTCACGCAGTCCAGTGCGCTGGGATCGAGGACTGTTGAGCGGCCTGAAAGCCCCAGATCGAGGAGCAGACGCTGGGCACCGTGGCGTCCCCGAGAGACACCGGATCCTGAGCTAGAATTGGTTGACCACCCCAATCGCAGCAGGAAGGAATCTGGTAGGACCGTTCCTTATTATTCTAATGTTATGGTAAAACCAGAGATTATACCAGAGTTTGACCCGGAAAAGCCTGACCTACAGGCATTACAGTGGCTTAATAAAATTGAACAACTGGGTGCTATACATGGTTGGAACGATAACGTAAAAAGTTATTATATGCAAGCGCGGCTTACTGGTCTGGCTAAACTGTGGCATAATGCTCTGCAAAGTTATGAGTTTACCTGGCAAGAGTGGAAGCAAAAGATTTTGGAAGCTTTTCCTCAGAGTCTCGATTATGCTGAAGCTTTGAAAGAAATGTTAAATAGAAAGAAGCAGTATAACGAGACAATGACGCATTATTTCTATTCTAAGAGTACTTTGTTGACAAAATGTGAAATAACCGGTGAGAAAGCAGTATCATGTATTATAGAAGGGTTGCCTTTTCACATGAAAACTTCGGCTAGAGCTGGTAATTACAGGACCGCAGGAGAACTGTATTCACAGTTTCTTTGTATGAATGATGATAGAAAGACTGTACCTAATTTTCGATCTGTTGGACTTCGTAATAGGGAAACATCGGCTCACAATTCAAGTTCCACTATAACAAAAGAAGTCGTTAAGGATCGTGAGAGGAAGGCTGCAGTTACTTGCTTCCTTTGCAATGAACCGGGTCACGTCGTTCGTTTTTGTCCAAAGAATCCCAATGCAGCTTCGTCTAACGCAACGCCTTTGGTGAAATGCGATACTTGTGGAAAAACTAACCATAAAACTGAACAATGTTTCCGGAAGGTCGTCAACTTGATCAACGCAGAGGTAAATAATTGTTATTTCAAGGAAATAGAGCTGAATGGAACGAAAGTGTGTGCTTATTTAGATACAGGTGCTCAGGTAAATTTACTCTCTTCAGAATGCGCTGCGAATCTTGGAGTAGAATTAAAGCCAAGTGAAGTTTTGTTAGTGGGTTCACAGGTTCTCCTGTTAGGCCAAGGGCGAGACATCGTTGAGTTTTGCTATAGATAATGTGAAAGTTAATTCTGAAGTAGTGGTGGTAGACAAGATCGGTGCTGTCCTGAATCGTGCTGATGTAATAATTGGTCAACCTATATTAAATAACGAACAATTTCGTTACGTTGTTGCTGGTACGACGGTTACGCTGATTCCAAAGGATGAGTCAAACGTGGACGTAAGTAACAAAGATATTATTGAGATACTTAGTATCAATACAATTGAATCTACGGATAAAATTAACATTTACTGTTCTGAGAATGTTGTCGTGCCTCCTTTAACTTCACAGTTCGTCAATTCATGCAGTGATAGCGTTCTCGAAGATTCTTCTTTGATATTTGTAGATACCAGATCCTGCTGTTTCGGTAATGTTGAATATTGCATTCCGTCGTCTATCTATTGTTTCCCAGTAAGTTCAGTTTTTATAACAAATTGTTCTTCACAGCCATTGACTTTAAAAAGAAATCAATTGCTAGCGCGGGGGTTCGTTTCAGAAAATGCTTCAGATGAAAACAATAGGATCGTTTTCGAGGCTTTGCATCAATCTGTCATGTCCATAGATACAACAAAAATCAATTGTGGATCAGATGATCCAGCGGTTCTAGACGAATTGAAGCAGATACTTCAAGAATATTCTGACTGTTTTTCAGCAAATTCAAGTGAGCTTGGTTTGACAAACAAAATCCAGTTACGTATTGATCTTACATCAGATAAGCCCGTTTGTTATAGACCATACAGGCTTTCCTTCAAGGAAAAAGAGATAATGAGAGAAAAAATAGATAATATGTTAGCGAATGATATTATCAGGGAATCATCTTCAAATTTTGCAAGTCCTATTATATTAGTACGCAAAAAAAATGGCGATTTTAGATTGTGTGTAGATTTTAGAAAGCTGAATAGTATGACTGTCAAGGATAAGTACCAGCTTCCAATCATTGAAGAGCAGATAGAAAAGCTAGGAGGTAAGAAGTTCTTCACGAGTTTGGATTTGTCTCAGGGCTTCTATCAAATTCCTGTTGCCGAAGACTCGATTCATAAAACTGGATTCGTAACGCCCGAAGGGCATTACGAATTTCTGCGCATGCCTTTCGGTCTGGCTAATTCACCCGCTATATTTCAGCGTCTTATGGATCGAATTTTCGCTTCACTGCGCTATGACAAGGTTCTTCCTTACATCGATGATGTATTATTACCCACAGGAACTGAAAAGGAAGGTTTAGAATTATTAAGAGTTGTATTACAGATTATCAGAGATGCAGGACTTACCCTGAATTTGGAGAAATGTTTCTTTTGCAACAGAAAATTGATTATCTTGGTTACGAGATTAGTCAAGAAGGTATTAGGCCAGGTCTAAAAAATTGAAGCTGTGTCGAAGTTCAAGGCCGAAAATGTTCATGAACTACGAATGTTCTTGGTCTTACAAGCTACTTTCGAAAATTTGTATGCAATTATGCAATTATTTCACATGACTTACATTTATTGCTCAAAAAGGGTCAGAGTTGGAAGTGGGGCACAGCTCAACAAACTGCCTTTGATAAGTTAAAAGAAATTTTAACTACTAGACCCCTGTTGTCATTGTTTCGTAGGCAAGGTGATATAGAAGTACACACTTGTTCGGGTTATCCAGTTGTATAGATACTCGAGTTTATAGGTTGTTGTATTACACGAAACCACTCACTTAGTGTTAATCAAATGTTTATTGGTATAAAGATGAAGTTTAGTTATCTGAGCCGCACTTTGCGTAATATGTTAATTTGCCTGTCTATACACGGTAGTGCATGACGACGCTTAGGTGACGACTGACTCAAATTAGGTCATATAGTAAAAATGCATAGTAAACAGAAAGTAATGTACGCGTGACTCGTACATGCTCCCGGGGGAAAAGCTCAGATAGTTAAACTTGAAGAAAAATACAAAGTAAAAGTACAATATGAAAGTATGCAAGTAATAAATCTTAAGTATTTCATTTCTTCAAAATCTGAACTCTCTTCTATAGGTTGGCTTCGGCGGAGTTGCTTGTTCCTTGTCCCGAGCTCCATTGGTTGTTATTTCTTGCAGTTCTATGTCTTCAGTATCAGTTTTCTTTTCATCTTTCTTTGGTGACTTAGCGTTAGCTTTCGTGTCTTTTTTACAGCTGAGGATGCGGTGTCTATATTTCCATAATATTGCAATGGCAATTCCTCCCACCAAGAAAGTGCTGATTGTGTAGTTTCCGACGTCATGGACGGTAATTTCATTGGGTAAAAATTCATGTTCCTTCTGAACATTTATCTGCTTATCTAGCAGTTGATGCTGCTCTGAGGCGTCTAGGTGGCCTAGCATCATAGTTCTAGTCTTGTATGTATTTACTAAATCATTCGGCGAATCTATAGTAGGTACTGGTAAGTCGATACCGATCTTGGTTTTGCTACCGAATATGTTGTATGAGTATATGGTAGTATCTTTATGTTGTATGATACAATCTTGACCTAGGGCAAGTAGACCCGCCATTGTTATTATCGAAGTTGTAACTTGATTCTCGCACACTATACGTGCGGGCACTCTGTTATGCAGTTAAATAGCCATATGTTCGGTCTATGAAGCTTTCTCCATTGGTCCGTGCATTTTGCTGATCCCAGTCACATGTGATGTTTACATTATGGCTGAGCATCTTAGCTTCGCAGGAAGCTGTTTGGCTGTGCAAACTGTTTATCGGTTTGTAGGCGTGGCAAATGTAGCTGTCGTCCATTACTGTAGTACATTGTTGTAAGTCTGTATCTTCGATTTGTAGGTAAGTATTTTTAGCGAAGTTTACAGCTATGTATGGTGAAGTTGTAGATATCACTTTACATTGATCGTGAGTCACCTGTCTAGGTATTGGCATAATGTGATATAATGAATATTCCTCGTCGCTTATCAAGGAATATGCAATTCGAATAATAGGTACTTTTCAGTAAGTCGTGCTTTTACATAGATGATCTTGTAGATATTGGATGCGTCATCAGTCTTGATGGGTAAAGTGAGTTTCTTTGATATCACTCCGGCTATGACGTTTAGCTGCTCTTTGAGCTGTTCAGGCGTAAAGAGGTTCATATCCAGATGTCCTCTGTAGATGTCAGTTAAGGCGTTAGAATCATTTCTTGAGTTCTTCTCAGTGTAGTTATAAGAAGACTCGCAGTTATTGCTCCCGAGTTGATATCATTCATTGTACTCATAATTTGCACTCTATGGTGTATTTCAGTAAGCTCATTTTGCGTTTGTTGCATGTTTAGACGAATAGTTTCGAATTGCCTGTTGACAAATTCTTCATTTTTCTTTATGATGTTGTTTTCGGCTTCAATTATAAGTGTTTGGTTTCTAATTAGCTCCAATAAATACTGTTCGTTGTTTTTAACTTTTTGTATGTCTTCAGAGTATTTTTGGGCAAAGTTGTCGTCTAGGACTCCAAAAGCGTTCGAGCTAAGTTTCCTATGCCATTTACGTAGCCTCGGCGTTTTCTTTGAAGATGTTGCGATAATAAGAGTTGATTGTACTCTTTTAGTTGCTCTATCTCATAATTCAGTTGGTTGAATGTAGAATGGCATGGCTCGTGTGGCATAGTAGCGCATATTTTCGTTAAATGGTTGACGTATTCTTCGACCTTAGAAGTACTTTGCCAGAATGTTGTTAGGTTGTAGTACACCAGTAACTTCCATTCATCGTGTATTAGTTGGACGTTTCCGATTGGGTCAAAGTACAACGGGTAGTTCTCATTCAGTTGCGTAATTTTGTATTTTGGTGTTGTGGCGGTTGTTTGTACGGGCGATAAGGTTGATAATGCCACTAACAAAAACATAAACAAACTGTTGAGTTTTTTGCTTGATGCGCTTTTCTTTTTAGTTTCTCTTTTCTTGCTAGAAGGTTTCGTCTCCTGTGTGTTTTGTGGGTCCACGGGGGTGACGTCACTTGCTTCTTTCACAGGTAATGGAGCCAGTTTTGTAATAGGGCGTTTCAGGACACCGTTTCGTGTTTTCAGTGTTACAACACGTACTAGATCGTCGCTCCCAGGGTGTAGTTCCACCACTCGGGCCATGGCCCATTTGCCAGGCGGTAAGTTGCTCTCTTTGACGAGTACGAGTTGACCTTTCTCGAGGTTTTCTTTGGCTTGTTGCCATTTGCTCCTGGTTTGTAGTAAGTGTAGATATTCTTGTGACCATCGTTGCCAGTAGTGTCTGTTGATAATCTCGATTAGTCTCCAGTTGTTCCTCAGATCTTTGGCTTTCATTTCTCCAGGTTCAGATAGTGCTAACGTGAGTGTCGGCCCGCTTGATAAAAAGTGTCCCGGTGTCAAATAATCCAGATCTTCCACGTCTTCAGTTAATGGGCATAATGGTCTGCTGTTCATAATTGCTTCTATTTTAGTTAAGAGCGTAGCGAATTGTTCATAGGTGAGTTTTTGCTGCCCGAGGACTCTTTTCAGGTGTTTTTTCATTGATCGTACAGCGGCTTCCCACAATCCGCCGGCCGATGGCCAGGATGGCGCGTTAAAATGCCATTGGATTTTCAGTTCATTGACTTCTTTGAAGAACTCTGGAGATAGCATAGTTTTGTATTTTTCAAACTCTTCGTACAGTTCCTTCGAGGCCCCCACGAAGTTGGTTCCGTTATCGGAGAAGATGTGTTTAGGAGTGCCTCTTCGGTTGCACATTCGTTGTAGTGCTGCGATGAAGGTTTGTGTCGTGAGATCTGAGACGAGTTCTATATGCACTGCCTTTGTACACATGCATACAAAAATGGCTATGTAGCCTTTGCAGGTTCGTATACCACGTCCTTTATTGATTTTGACCTCATAGTGGCCTGTAAAGTCGATAGCAGTATTTTCGAAAACTTTCGACGTTGGTGTAATTCTTTCTTTAGGAAGATTACCCATTAGCTGGTAATTCTGTGTTGTAGAATAGCGGCTGCATATGACGCATTTGCGTAATACCTTTTTGACGGCTCTATTTCCACCGACAATCCAATATTGCGTTCTTGTGTGCGCCAGTGTAACCCGAGCCCCGCCATGTAGTGTTTTCGTGTGTGACTTCTCGATCAGTAGCTGAGTTAGTCGCCCTTCGTGGGGTATTATGGCTGGGTGCTTCATATTTGATGGTAGTGCTGAGTTTTCTAGACGCCCTTGGACGCGCAGAATCCCATCGTTGTTATCTAAGAACGGGTGGAGTTTCAAGATGTTGCTCTTATTAGGCAGTTTTCCTTTTCGTTTCAAGGATAGTATTTCCTCTTCAAAATAATCTTCTTGCACGGATTTGATTATGTATGTTTTCGCCTTTTCAATTTCCGTCAAGTTCAGTTCGTTGCTATGTTGTTGTGTCGACTTGTTTCGCAATGCATCAGCAAAACGTCGCACCCAGGCGAGTATTCTTGCAATACGATCTATGTCGCTGTATTTATCAAGTAGATTGTGAATAAATACATTCTTGAGTCGCACGGGTTCCGTTACGAAACAGTTTTGGACTAAACCTTCTTTTGTTTCGAAGATTTCAGATGACGTTTTTTCTTTTTCCTCTGTCGTCTTGAGCCATGTAGGACCTTCAAACCACAGGGTAAAGTTTAGTAGTTTTGATGGTGAGAGACCTCTTGTCGCGCAGTCGGCGGGGTTTTCGTTTGTTTTCACGTAACCCCAGTTTGAAGCAGGAACGATGTTTGTTATTTTGTCGTTCTATTGGTGATATATTTTTCCCATTTAGATGATCTTCCCTGGAGCCACGCTAGGACTACTTTGGAGTCGGTCCAACAGGATATTTTTAGGTCGTAGTCTTCTAAAGCCTTGATGACCTTTTCAAGCAGTTGCGCTAGCAATAGCGCTCCGCAGAGTTCCAGCTTTGGTATAGTTGTTTTATTTTTAATCGGCGCGACTTTAGTTTTCGCTGCTAAGAGGGTTATAACGTAGGCTCCGGTCGACGGTGACTTGGTGCGGCTGTATATTACGCACGAATAAGCATTTTCACTTGCGTCGCTGTAGCCGTGCAGTTCGATAGACTTGCTTGAATTGCTTATCCATCTTGGGATTTTGATTAGATTAATGTTTGATAGTTCGGACTTTATTTTTATCCATTGTTTTGTTATTTCGGCGGGTAGTAGTTCATCCCATCCAATTTTCTGGTACTTTTCAGTCCATAATTTTTGGAATATTAGCTTCGCTTGGACGGTCACTGGTGCTAGCCATCCTAGTGGGTCGTAGATCTTGCTAATTTCCGATAGTAATTGTCGTTTGGTGTAGGATTTCACTTCGTTGCTTGTGGGTGTTTCGCAGGTAAAGCTGAATGTGTCATTTGTGTTATTCCATGCTAACCCCAGTGTTTTGCTGAATTCTTCGTTTTGTTTGAAGTTGAAATCATTATTTTTGGCTTTTTCGTTTTCTTGCAGTTTTTTCAAAATTGATGCCTCGTTGCTGGCCCATTTACGCAGGATAAAACAGCCTTTTTTCAGTAACTCGTAGAGTTCATGTTGTAGTTGCTTTGTTAGCTCGATGGTATGATGTCCCGTGATGACGTCATCCATATAGAAGTCGTTTAGTAGTGCCTTTCTCGCTAAGGGGTAGGCGTGGCCTTCATCTTCGGCTAGTTGTAGTAGTGTGCGCATGGCGATGAATGGCGCTGCTTTAGTACCGTAGGTTAAGGTACATAGTTCCATTTCTTGGAGTGGTTCTGTAGGCGATTCCCTCCAGATTATCTTTTGTAGATTGCGTTGATCTTGATGAATAAGGATTTGGCGATACATTTTTTCTATATCCGCCGTTAGTACGTATTTGTAGCTTCGCCACTTGATTATCAATGATAAGATATCTTTTGTAGGTTCGGCCCTTTTCCATCAAGTCGTTTAAGCTTAAACCTGAGTCTGTTTTCATAGATGCGTTAAATACAGTTCTCAGTTTAGTTGTAAGTGAAGTTTCCTTAGCACTCCGTGGTGCGGGTGATAAACTTGTAGTTGTTTATCTGATTTTTCAGCGGGTTTCATGTGACCCATGTCGATGTATTCTTTGATAAATTGCTTGTAAAGTTTCGCAAAGTGCTCTTGTCTCGCTAGTTTCTTTTCTAGTTGAAGAAATTGTGCGATGGCTTGGCGTTTAGAGTTTCGAGATCTTGCTCGTAGTTAGGCTTCATTGGCATTTTTACCACGTAGCGCCCGTTGTCCAACCTCTCAGTTGTGTTGACGTAGTGCTCTTCACAATAGTCGTTGCTCGAGCTCTGTTTAGGTTCCGTTGGGACCTCTTCTGTCTCCCAAAAATGAGACAAATTGTCTAGCTCATGTATGGTAACTAGACAATTCAGTTCTTGTTGTGTTTCTTGTGTTTCACCGTGGACTATCCAGCCTAGTTGAGTGCGTTGAGCGACTGGTAGATTTTCGTTTAATCTCAGGAGTCCATCCATGATCACTTTAGAGTAGATATCGACGCCTAGTAGCAGGTCGATGGGGCCCGGTATATTGAATTTTGGGTCCGCTAGTTTGATGTTGTCGAGATGTGTCCAATTCTCCGTGTTTATCTTAGAGTTTGGCAGGTTGTTGACAAGTTTGCGCATTATTAGCGCTTCGGTGCTGAACGTATAGTCTGAATGAGTCGACTTGCATTCTAGTCTGATCAGCCCTTTGCTGGTGCCCATTATAGAGCCGATGCCAGTTACCGTTACCGATGTTTTTTGTCTCGGTAAGTTCAAAAGTTGTGCTGTAGACTCTGAGCAGAGCGATACCTCCGAACATTGGTCTAAAAGTGCTCTTAGTACGACATAATTGCCTTCTTTGTTCTTTACGTTGATCAGGACGGTTGTCATCAGTTTTGTTGGTTAAACCCGTTGATGTGGTAAGTTGATGGTCTTGATTTATTTAGGGTTGTCCTTGAAGTTGTCATCATGAAGTAGTGTATGATGTTTGTATCCACATTTTAGACACCGTTTCTTCGAGTTGCATACAGGGTGTTTATTTGACGTAGCACCTGTATATCATTATTTCCATCATGCGAATAAAGACAATTACGGCAAATCCTAAGTTCATTCACCGTTCGGTTTCGAGTTGCAATATCCATTTCTAGGAAAGTAGTACATTGCCGCAGTGCATGGCCGTTTTTGCATAGCGGGCAGTTTTGAAGTGTAGTGTGGTATGTTTTTGTCCACTTTTCTGATCGGTTAAAGTTCATTGGCTTCGATTCATAATTACTTTTATATTGGTTTGTTGAATAGTTTGGCTTTGGAGCGCCCTTTTGGTACGGGATGTTTCTAATGTCATGAACTTCATCTCCAGGAATTCCATGAACTCGTCAAGATCTGGTAGCTCTCTGGAGTTGCCATGCTTCGTATGTAGTCGCCGTGGTGGTGTCATCCAGCTTTGATGATAGAATATGCACGATGAGTGGCCCCACAGGAATTTCGATATGGATATTTTCCAATGCGTTCAAACATTCTTTAGTTGTATCGTGGAATTTTTGATAGTTGATGCGTTCGCTTTCTCGATCGATGGCTGATTGAGTAGCGTGTCTATAAGACGTAAACAGCAGCCGTTTATTGTCGTAACGATGCTGTATGATTTCAAGGCATGAATCATAGTTGTCTGCGCTGACTGATAGGTGTTTTATTAACTTCTCAGCCTCGCCTTTTAGTTTAGACTTCAGGAACTTCATTTTCTGAGTCTTGTTTATAGTTGGATTATTATGGATTGTCTCGAAGAATAAGTCTCGAAAAACACCCAGTTGTTGTAGTCTCCGTTGAATTCCGGAAGTTCGATTTTAGGGGTAGATTTCTCGTAGTGTGAACTCTCCCATATTTTTCTGTTTAGATCTTCTTTCAGCTTATCATAAGTTTTCTCCCAATGACTGAAGAGATTTTCGTATTTTTCGTTGGATCCATTGAGTAAGTAGCTGAGTTCCCAATGGACCTTATCAATCACGTCCCACTTGGATTGTAGTATATTCAGCTGATCTTGCAGTTGCCATTTTTCGTGCATCCGACGGAGATCGATCTTAGAAACAGCTCTCAATGCACTGAAATTGCATACTTGTTTACGTGTTAGTAAGTTCACGTTGTCGTTATTGCCTTCATTTTGAAACTCAGGGTCCGGGGTTTTTCTTGGCGGCCCCTCCCGCAGTCGTATCTTCAAGGCCACCCAAAAGCTCAATTTTCATATTCATCATCTCTCTTAGAGTCTTGCTGTACACTGCCTTAGTTGTAGTAAATACCTTTTTAGTATAATAATCTGCATCTCCCCTCGTTTCTTCGAATTTTTTCAAGATTTCATTATTGCAGCAGAATTCACTCCAGTGGGCTTCCAAAGCGTTGATGCGTTTGTTGAGA